>MU105962.1:40674-158912 GCA_012274485.2 Sinapis alba | reverse complement strand
CATTGACATCTCTTCAAATTTATAAAATAATCCACAAATAAAAGATTATACATACAAATCACAAAATAAATCATAAACAAAATTATTACACATGTACATTATGTTAGAAGACTTTCAGAAAGTCTTCTTGTACATTATGTTAGAAAACTTTCAAAAAGTCTTCTGACAAAGTCTTCTAACATATAATGCACTGGAAGACTTTCTGGAAGTCTTCCCACAGAGAACAAAGTCTTCTCAAAAGTCTTCTCAAAAGTCTTCTAAAATCTGACCCAGATCTGAAAAACCTGCATATCCAAAAAAATTCAAATATCCTCAAAACAAAGAAAAAGAGTAGAATATGAGATATATCTACCTTTACAGAATATACAGAAATACATATACATCATATATATATATATATATATATATATATACCTTTAAAGGAGTAGAAGATGAGAACCAAAAAATCTGCAAAACATGATAAATTAGTGAGAAGACATGAGATAAAAATAAAAAATTTATATAAAGTTTGTTCTTTTTCAAGTTCAAAAATATTAAAAAGAGGTTAGAAAGTTTTAGTTTGGGAAAAAGGTAAGAACTTTAAGCAATAAGAAGTTACAAATGATATAAATCAGACATGAAAACTTACTAAAACACTCAAATACGTTATGAAAGAAGAGACATGAGAGAAGATTTCGTCAGAAGACAATCATAAAGTCTTCCAGATCTGAAAACTTGCTAATCCAAAGAGTAAAATATGAGAACTATATAAAAGAGATTAGAGAGAGGTTTGAGAGTTTTAGAGTGAGAAACATTACATTTTCTTGCAGCAATTTGAGAGGAAGAGAGAGAATGTGTAAACTTTCTTTATATAGAGGGAGACAAAAATTGTAATTAGGTTAAATATTTTCGATTCAGAAGACTTTCAGGTAAGTCTTCTGAGAAGACTGAGAAGACAGAAGACTTTCTGGGAAGACAGAAGACTTTCTGGGAAGACAGAAGACTTTCTGGGAAGACAGAAGACTTTCCTGAAAGTCTTCTACCCCTTGAATTTAATATTCGCCCAGAAGACTTACATGTAAGACTTCTGGCGTAATATCTTTTAGTAGACTTAAGTCTTCTAATACCTTAAACTAAATAACAAACTAAATATCAATAAATACTTCACTAAACTTAAAATCAACTCCAAAACTATTTAATATACACAAAACTAAACAAATATATGTAAAAATGATTTTTCAAAAAAAATGGTTAGGCTTCCAAAATCTAACCCTAAAGATACATACAATACTATGACATATGTTTCCAAACCCTAGACCAAAGAATATCAAAAGATGATACATTCACTCATCTATGTTGAGAACAATTCAATTTTACTAGATTTTAATTTATATCATTTACAAATGTTTATTATTACATGATTTAGATTTTTCCTCCATAAAAATATNCAAAGAATATCAAAAGATGATACATTCACTCATCTATGTTGAGAACAATTCAATTTTACTAGATTTTAATTTATATCATTTACAAATGTTTATTATTACATGATTTAGATTTTTCCTCCATAAAAATATTTTTTATATAATTTATAAATTATTTTTAAAATTTACTAAGCGAGAAGACTTACATGTAAGTCTTCTCAGAAGACTTACAAAATCATAGAAGACTTAAAAAGACAGAAGACTTAAATAGGCTATAAAGGTAAAAACGCATATAGTTTTTTTTTTTGGTCATAAGGGGGCTGTTGTAATTTCACTACACTTTTAGGTTACTTTTGCATTTGTTTGATGTTTGGGTACACTTTTGCATTTGAATTCAAGTTTTAGGTTGCTTTTGGCAATTTTCCCTATATTCTAATAGTTTATTTAGTTTATTTAAAAATTTTTAATAATCTTTAGAAATTTAGTTAATTATGATCATATGATGTCATGATAGTATTTATAATGATTTTACATAAAAGATTAAATATTTAAAAATCTATAAAAAAATATTTTGTGTATATTCCAAAACAAAATTATTTTAGTTTAACATATTTTTTAAACGATCATTTATATAATTCAGATTGATGCTTTAAAATATTTATAATATGTTTTGTGTTTTTATTTGTATTTTATACTTACTAAACCTATATTAAGCTATGTGACTGCGTTTCTTTCTAAATATAATAATATATGAGAATTAGGAATTTATTATGATATTCTTTTCATATATATCACAAACAAAATTAAAAAAATAACATATAAAATAGTAACCATATTCGAATTCTTAGAATTACAACTCAACCCGTTACTAAGATGAATCACCATATTCTATTCCAAATATTTGAACACGTTTTCGATAACAACAAAAATTTCACAAATGCTATTAAAAATACAGCGTAAACTAACAATTATAATTAGTATATTCTCCAGAATATTATAATGTTCAAGTATATTGTTAGATGTTGTTAGCTTTCTCTGATAATACACAGAACCAACAAAGTAAATTTTAAGAAAATAAGTCAAACCAAACGGTATTGCAAGACGCAAATACATACCTTATTATGTCCTAGTTTGAGAAGGTTTCTTCCTAAATCAATGGCAACGTTTCCAAAAATATACTTTTTTGGAACACTCATTTGTCAGCAACCTACTTTACAATATATGTATCAAAATTAGGGAAATTGCACAAAAGATCAATAATGGAACAGAATTATCAATAAAGGCATTCATGATACATACATTACTCGCTCGCAAAGTTCTTTGAATGTCATTCGATTAAATCAAAACTTAGAACCTCATGTATTTGAAAGCAAAATAAAACAAAAAGAGAGAGCAAATAAGTGGAAAGAGCGATGAGCTTGACAGAGACTGCCCTTTCTGATTTCGAATCGGTGTTGATATGTTCATCGCAGCCAAGAAACAAATTTATAAGCGGAGTTCATCGGTTACCTTGGAGAGTGATAAAGTTGATTTAGTGCAAGAGAGTGGGAGGAGTCGTGAAAACCACGTAAGTGCTTGGTTTAGTGGGGAAGATTGATAATGTAGGCGTTACATAGGCCTTCTCTGGAGAGGATGTGATCGGAAGGGGTGGTTCTCCTCTGCAATGCGAACAGAAGACGATGAAAAAACCTAATAACTACTGGGCCAGAGTGAAAAAAATAGAACTCACTTGATTCTGGCTAACAACCCAAGCACATTCAAGAACAACTTTCTATTATTAAAAAATGATGCCACGTGACCTAAAAGGCCCCAAGGAGAGAAAAAACTCTCCTTTATAGTAATAGATATAGATGATCTTGATATAAACATTCATACAAAAAATAAAAATTAGGTGTTAATACAAGAATATAAATAGTCTATTACATTTTAGCGCTGATTAATTAATGATATTACAATTATGAGGATTTACATCTAGCATGAGTCGTCCTATGAAGATCCAAGACTGGCCGTATTTACTTGCACCATATAAAAGATCTCTTATAAGTCTTTCTTTTTTTAATTTGTATATTTTGATCTATGTCTAGCTACATCACCTAAGCCGTCCTATGAAGATCCACGCCTGACAAAATTTACTTACACCATGTTAAAGATCCCTTGTAAGCCTTTCTTCCATAGTTTGCATAATTTTTAATAAATCATTTTCTCCGGAAATTAAAACCTAGATTTCCTATAATCTCCAAGAAATTGTATATTCTGAGATTCGAACCTAAACCTGAGTATAGAAAATTTTAAACTTTAACCACTATGATACAATGCTTCCTGAGCAAATCTTTAAATAATTCTTTTTTAGTTTTTGTTTCCTAAATAGCTTCCAAAAATTAAAGTGACCAAAATCGAGTTGATTAAATAGATAAATAACAATTATACATTTATTCATAATTTTACTTAATTATTTATTAAGTTCATAAAGTAAATCAATATTGGAAAAAATGTAATATAATAAAATCAAAAATACTTTTTTAAAAAATACTTCAAATTGTTTTCTCAAGTAACTCTTTTTCAAATATTTTTTACATTTTTATTTTATTTTATTTTGAAAAATATTTTTCTTAAAAATATTCAAGAAAACTTTTCTAAAAATATATGATATCTTTGTGAATTTGTAAATGGTTTTTTCTTCACAAACATGTAATTAGGATTTTTGAAGATAATATATATTATAAGATCAATGTGCAAAGATATATTATTTTCCATAGTTCATATGGTGTTTTGCTAATTAATTTATCTGAAACTTTGTTGAAAATATAATAGGTGATAAACATCATTTCTTCCTGGAGTAACCAGATTCATCTTACATTTGCATTTATCTTTTCTTTTAGAATTCAATTTTTCGTTCACCATATGCTCTTTATCATTTAAGCCGTTGGAGTTAAATAAATTGACTTTAACACATAGCGCAATCTCGTAAAATATATTTATAAATATTCAAATGTGACTTCTGTTTTGACCAAAGTGAATTTCTCTCATCCTACCAGAGACAAACCTTACCAAAGAGTCAATTTGAAAGAAAACAACAAAAAATGCTGAGAGCAAAAAGAACAAAACAGTTTCAATCGGTCAAGAAGATTTCCAGTCTATTGGCTTCTTATGGTGCCTTTATGGATAAAGTACTACATTAATGTGGATCATAAAACCCACGCTAAGTATTTGAATATATAAATTAGGAAAGAAAAAAGGATGTGGGAAAAGACAAGTATGGGAGAGCAATGGAGATCTGGTTTGATACAAGATAAAATGCAGGAAAATAAAAGATGTCTGATACTCTGCTTCTATTTCAATATTTGTGTTCAAATTACAGTTGCAATTCTTTGTAAAACAGTTTTTTGAGATAATTAATTTAACATTTTCAAAAAAAAAAGGATGTGGACAACAATATCTTTAGAACACAACGATATAATCAGATTGAAATAATCGATTACGAAATAGAATACTAAGGGCTTTAAGGTCGAAGTCGATGTTTGTGGGTAAGTCTCTCTAGGGTTTCATNTTTTTTGAGATAATTAATTTAAAATTTTAAAAAAAAAAAAAAAAAAGGATGTGGACAACAATATCTTTAGAACACAACGATATAATCAGATTGAAATAATCGATTACGAAATAGAATGCTAAGGGCTTTAAGGTCGAAGTCGATGTTTTTGGGTAAGTCTCTCTAGGGTTTCATGTGTCCCCCTCTATCTTAATATCTTCTCTTCTTATAGGCACGAACTCTCCGGATCTCTCATAACAATCTCCCGGATCCTCGGGGTCTCCTCATAACAATCTCAGAATTACAGTTGCAATTCTTTGTAAACCAGTTTTTTGAGATAATTAATTTAACATTTTCAAAAAAAAAAAGGATGTGGACAACAATATCTTTAGAACACAACGATATAATCAGATTGAAATAATCGATTACGAAATAGAATGCTAAGGGCTTTAAGGTCGAAGTCGATGTTTGTGGGTAAGTCTCTCTAGGGTTTCATGTGTCCCCCTCTATCTTAATATCTTCTCTTCTTATAGGCACGAACTCTCCGGATCTCTCATAACAATCTCCCGGATCCTCGGGGTCTCCTCGTTATTGAGCCGTCTTCCTGTTCTCTAGCCGAGCCCGCTCTTTGTTTTCCATAGTTCAAATGGTGTTTTGCTAATTAATTTATCTGAAACTTTGTTGAAAATATAATAGGTGATAAACATCATTTCTTCCTGGAGTAACCAGATTCATCTTACATTTGCATTTATCTTTTCTTTTAGAATTCAATTTTTCGTTCACCATATGCTCTTTATCATTTAAGCCGTTGGAGTTAAATAAATTGGCTTTAACACATAGCGCAATCTCGTAAAATATATTTATAAATATTCAAATGTGACTTCTGTTTTGACCAAAGTGAATTTCTCTCATCCTACCAGAGACAAACCTTACCAAAGAGTCAATTTGAAAGCAAACAACAAAAAATGCTGAGAGCAAAAAGAACAAAACAGTTTCAATCGGTCAAGAAGATTTCCAGTCTATTGGTTTCTTATGGTGCCTTTATGGATAAAGTACTACATTAATGTGGATCATAAAACCCACAGCTAAGTATTTGAATATATAAATTAGGAAAGAAAAAAGGATGTGGGAAAAGACAAGTATAGGAGAGCAATGGAGATCTGGTTTGATACAAGATAAAATGCAGGAAAATAAAAGATGTCTGATACTCTGCTTCTATTTCAATATTTGTGTTCAAATTACAGTTGCAATTCTTTGTAAAACAGTTTTTTGAGATAATTAATTTAACATTTTCAAAAAAAAAAGGATGTGGACAACAATATCTTTAGAACACAACGATATAATCAGATTGAAATAATCGATTACGAAATAGAATACTAAGGGCTTTAAGGTCGAAGTCGATGTTTGTGGGTAAGTCTCTCTAGGGTTTCATGTGTCCCCCTCTATCTTAATATCTTCTCTTCTTATAGGCACGAACTCTCCGGATCTCTCATAACAATCTCCCGGATCCTCGGGGTCTCCTCGTTATTGAGCCGTCTTCCTGTTCTCTAGCCGAGCCCGCTCTTTGTTTAGCCCAATCGTGAATTGACCGAAATCAGGCCCAACAATTATGTCGACATAGAGAAAGAGACTCTGAATTTGAGGCTTTCAGTGTTCAATGACTCCGGAGGTGAGGAAAACAGAAATAGACCATCAGTGAACTTTCTAATCTGTTATTGGTAATATTAGTAAAGGCTACCTTGTATGATGCAGTACTCGTTAACCATATCTGAGAGGCTTGATGACTTATTCCCAATCTTTTCACATTTTTAACTAGCTTATTGCTGGAGAGACTGAAACCTTACTGCATTTGTTCCTCTATTGCCTCTTTGCAGTAGATTTCTGGTCAAAAGTCCTTGTGATGCCTTTATTGATGGATGGCCAGATGCTAGGGAATCTAAAATTATGGTTGCAAAGAACTGTTAATTCTCAGGTGTTACCACCAATTGGCTTAAGCTCCTCACCATTGATCCCGTGGCTACTTGGAACATATGGACTGCAAGAAACAAGTTGGTGTTTGAAGGCAAAGTTTTTCAGGTGGAAGACATAATCTCGAAGCTGGAGGCAAGAGCTTGGGAAGCAACAAACCTCAAGAAAGGAAAGGAGCAATCAAAGAAGGCTGCTACTACTATGTGTCTCTTCTGTTCCTTCGTGCTGGACTGATGGTGCATGGCAGGAAAGTACAAAGGTAGGAGGAATGGGCTGGATCATCAAAAATGTGGAGGGTGAAGTGCTCTTCAGAGGCTCTACCAACCGCCCTTTTGTCTGCTCAGCATTGATGGCGGAAGCACTAGCCATTCGGGAAGCTCTCATCAAAGCCAAAGAACTCAACCTTCAGAGTATCCAACTGTTTTCGGACTCTCAAGTCCTAATCATGACATAAGGAACCTTGCCACTCTCTTCTGTCCGTTATCTTTTAGTTTTATTTTTCCTTTAGAGAATCGTCAAGCTGACTCTTTGGCACGATCAGGTCTTGAATGTTTTAATGCTTTGTAAACTCTTTCAGTTAAGTAATAAAGTAAACGGTTTGACAGAAAAAGAAGAAGAAGCTATGCTTAGGTCTCCTCACTGCCGAGCGTTAGTATTTGGAATACAACCAGTTTTCTCAGTTCCTTTTGTTAAATTGGTTGCTAATGATGCTCCACTTAATGGTCGATGCGATTCTGGAATCCTTTAAAGCTTCCATATAGAAAGAAGTTCCTTCATATATTTTATCAAAGAAGCGGGTAAGGCTTTTGTAGTTTAGGCGGTATTCATTATCTGTGGATATTTTCTTGGTACTATGTTGTGTATACAAAGACCTGCAGTATAGCTCTGTCACTCTAAGCTCTAATGTGATGTGCAAGTTACAACAGAAGAAGTGAATCACTTCTGGTTAGAATGTAAATCGTAATAGCAAGAGAACCTCATGATTGACTCATGCAGCAGCTAATAATTTCAATTCTAAAAGAAGATAATCAAAGGTGAAACTTTGAATAAGAAAATCCCAGCGAACACAGATTCAAAGCGTGAACTCGATCTCACATTATCATAATCTAATTGATTCCATACAAAACGTAAGAGAAGCATAGAGAAAGCATTCGAGAACTTCGTTACTGAAAAACATTAAAAAAAAAAAAAAAAGATCCGGCGAATCAAGGACGACGCGTAAAGATATGAAGTCAAACCAGAGAAACATCGGGAACGATTTTGAGGATGATGATGATGAAATAGGAGGATCAGACAGGGCTAAGGAGCTGGAAGAGATGTGGCTTAGGATCGGAGTTCATGCCGACGACGATGATCAGAGGGATGAATCCGTAGTGAGTCGCGACTTTGGCCTTCTTCAGAGACCAATTGGTCCATTCCTTGAGGAGATCCAACTTGGAAGAGGAGGAAGCTCCCTTCGATCCTTTCCCTTTTCCTTTGAGCGAATCCATGGATTCAGATCTCTGAGTTTCTCTTTCTCGGTCGATCTCCGATTCGGTTGCGTAGATTTTCGTTATCTAATTCCAAAACCCTAAGCCGTCTTTAGTTTTAGGCTATAGTCTCTTGACGACCCAGAGGGTTCTGAACCACCACGTAGACAAATCCTTATGTATATTTTTCAACTGTATTACATGGTCAATTTTTCATAACTCAAAACTTAATCACTTAATCTCTAGTTTTATCTGTGGATCAATTGATGAACAAGCTACATTGGTCAAAATTTCTAATTAGCTTGTGCAGATTGTCCTAGGTGCTATCGAATCAACCACAATTTGTGCAATCTTTTAAACTATTAGAATAGCCAAAAAAATACACGGTTAGAGTTTTTAAAATAGCCAAAATACAATCATACTATATGGTTTACAACAACATTATTATTTATGTATAGGATAGATTTCGCCAAGGCCCGAAGAACAAACGGTCCGGCCCGTTAGCTATAACAGTAGCTCGGCTAAACGGTTCCTCGCGTTGGTATCTCGACACAACTCGAGAGTGCTTTTAGTCAAGCCGCCGCCGAGCGAACGCATTCGGCTTAACGACTACTTTCATCAAACTACGGTCTTTTGATCCAACGAGTCGAAAGCCCATCAAAACAATGCGAATTAGGTCACAGAAAGGCGTCAAAGCGACTATATAAGAAGAAAGAGGAACAACCTAATGAGGGATCCAAAAATAGAAATACTGACTAAGGCGGCTAGATTAGGGTTTTACCTTTACTCTCTTTTTCGCCGTGCAATCGTACTCCGGAAAGCTCTTCGAGTTCCGGTTCCCTTATTTAATCTCGTATCTCTCCTTTTGTAACCGACTGAACGCTTTTTCGACCATCAATAAGACGTCTTTGCTAAACTCACGTTTCATTATCTTATTACCGATCAAACAATTTAGTATCTAAAAACAAGTATCTAAACAAACTAATATTGCTATTTTAATACAACTTGTTTATCTAATTATATTTAATTTTCTATAAAAACTTAAATGATCAATAAGTGGACATAAATGGGCATATGACATTAAAGGTTTTAATGAGTTTATTATAAGTTGTAATTTAAGAGTCTTATTACACTATCTTTCCTATTTTTCTAGCTAATTTGTTTCTTTATTTTTAAAGGTAGGAACCACCTTACATATTCCCATTAGAGATGCTCTTGTACATAAATTCCTAAGGATTGACGGTTGTAGACCATTATTGATGTGAACATGATACCAAGAACATCTAGGAATGAAAAAGGTGCATTTAGAGCTAAACCCCAAGTCCAAATACACTTCATCTATTCTACATTCAGCTGTATTTTAAACAGAGAATATGTACCCCAAAAATTACAATATAATAAATCCATCATGATTTTGAATTTTATTGGAATCTAAGAGCACTATTTGTTCTTAAATAGTCTCTATAATATCGATTTTAATAAAATATTAATACTTTATTATATCCTATCATCTAACAAAATAAACAAAAAAATTAAATCAATAAAAAGTAACATGCATACATAAGTATTTTATACTTTATAGAGTATCTTAAGTAAAGATACAGTTTTTGCTATTCACAATCTCTTCTTCATTTCTTGATTTTAAATTATTTTTCTTGACCCAGGAAAACACAGCTTACATTTTATATGAGAAATATAATTATGACTTTATATTTGATAGATACTCTTCCATTTGACTTTATGACCCATAACCAAACTCTCTATATACATGCAACTCTTTAAACTTATCATACAAGTATTGTGCTATCTATGTTTTTTCAAACATGGGCTGAGAAATCTGTCTGAGATTGATCTTAGCAGAAGTTTCATTACCGGTTACTTCTTCACTAAACAGTACGATCCATTTTTGTATGATAAAAAAGCTTGAATTATGATGGATAAGCGTATGTGTTATCAAAACCAAATATTTCTCCTAATTCACGGCTTCATCTCCCACCTGAGTAATCCATAACTTTGTTGTATCTGCTCTCTAATAAAGAATACAAAGCTTTTGGTCTTCAAATGAGGACAAAGCCATTGTTTCAGCTGGAAGAGCTATTACTTGTGTGAGAGTTATTGTTTTAAAAGATTTTACACATAAATCAAAATTATGTACAAAAATTATCCCATCTATTGCAGCCACCTAATATGACTTAGTTTCCACAAAGACCACTCCAAAGTTCCATTTGTAATCTAGTCATCTTCTATTTTAATAGTCTTCCAATGATGTGTGATTCCAAATCATGTAATCTAAACATTGATTCTTGATGTTTTGTTTGTGTTCCAAAAAAGATGAAAAATATAATCAATCATCTACAGTTGGAGCTTACTCTGATAGAATGATAATGCTTGCTACGTCTTGCTTTCAATATGTGAAATTGCTTTCAATATGTGAAATTGCTTTCATTTCATCTACATTTTTTAACTGCTCAAGGAACGATTATAAAATTGCTAGGTTTTGGTATTGATATGTTGTCTGTTAACGAATGATGGGTCCAAATGGAGATACAAAACAGAGCAAAGTAGTAAGCTACAACAAGAAAGTGGACCCAAAAGTATGCCACGGGCTAACAAACAAAACATTTGGTTGCTTCACCGACAAGTTATGTTGTAAAACCTCTGGTCTCCTTGTTGTTTTTAACTTTCAATAAAAAGTTCTTTTTTTGTCTTCTGTATGATATGTTTATGGGTCTTTTTTTTCTTAACCATATTCTTTAACTAAAATTGGAAGCATTAATCTTCAACGTAGGTCTGCTTAAAAATATGTATCTTCGTTATAAATTCATCTAGATAGATTGGTGAAACGAGCTAGCTAATGCATATGGTGTGACTTGTTCTACTCCGGTACAATTCATCAAATATTTGGTACAACATAATGTTTTTATTATGTTTTGGAATGAGGTTTGCGATTTTGTAAGAAAGAGATGTATACCAATGTTCCTTTTAAATACACTTCGTATACAATGGGATAAGAAAACAAGCAAAAAAATTACCATATTATTACAGTCAATTAGAGGGTTTCTCTTTTTTCTGATTAAAATTTTAATTACCCAAAATTAGTAAAATCTAGCTGTCGAAAATAAAGCGGAGGAGACCCAAAAATGGAACACATGGTGTGACAGACATGATGGAGTTCTCTTACGAAAGGAAACGGTGGTGTGTAATAGAAAAGCTACAAACTTTGGTTTCTCTTGGCCGAAAAAAATCATCCCCAAGACGGTGACGGAAAAACAACAACACTCTTCCGCAAGTAATCAAGTAAAAAAAAGTTCATAAAATTAAATAGTTTCTGCTCCTTTCATCTTCCTATTTTCTCCTCTAGTCAACTCAATTTTTATTTTTTTAAAATATGAAATTCATGGTTTACATCATTTGAGCTTTAGTTTCTTTTCTTCAATTCAGTTGAGCTTTAGGGTTTATATAAATCACCTTCTTTTTCAGAAAGCTTTCTCTTTTATCTTACATTGCTTGTTGTTACTGCTACCTTATGAAGTTGAGCTTTTTAGGGTTTCTGACTATCACCAATGTCTTTTGGTATTTCGATTCAGATCCATCAATCTCTTTCACTTAGCTGAAGGCTCATGGAGACAAGAAAGATTCCTGTGTTCTGTTATTGGAACGGCTGTATCAAAGATGGCCCTGACGGTCCATTCTACCAAGAAGGATCAGTCCCCAGAGTGATCAGAGTTGAGAGCAAGACTGATTTACCCACATTCTTGAATGATCTGCATCGAGTCACTGGGTTTGATAAGGCTAAGTTTCAGATTGATTTGATTGGTAGATACCCTTCCATTGTTCAACAGTCTCTTGTCAAGTATATGCGTTTGCCCATTGTTGATGATTCTAGTCTTGAGACCATGCTCGAGGTTCCAAGCTACCATCCTTCTATCACCAATGTGGAGTTTTATTTAGAGGTCAAACCACTGATTTCTAGTGCTTCTCCTCCATCAGCAAATCAGGCATCTAGGAAGCGTAATCGGCAAGAAGATGCTAATGTTGGTACTGATGTAAATGCCAATGTGAGAGATAACAGTGACAGGTGGACTGAAGATGGAGAGAGCACAGATGACAGAAACTGTGGAAATGATGGCGCTGCAGAGAAAAGTTCACATAAGAAGAAGCAGTTGATTTTGTCTAGTTCATGGCTTGATGAAAGCGAGTTGCAAATTGGGATGCTTTTCAGAGATAAAGAGGAGCTAGATACTGCAGTGAAGCTCTACTCTGAGAGAAGGCAACGAGAGCACCATGCATACGAATCTTCAGCTACTTTTGAGTGCAAGAATGGCGCCTGCGGATGGATTCTCAAGGCAGCTGAAACGAAAGGAACTGGCTTCAAGATAACAAAATACAGAGGTCCACATACTTGTAAGCCAGCAGATGTGTGCTCAGATTTTCTGGCAGTTGAGCTCCAAGGTCTAGTAAAGGCTCAGCCTTCACTCTCTATCTCGGAGTTGATCAAGTGGGTGAAAGAAGAGTTTGGATACACAGTCTCGCATGATAGTATGTGGGACGCTAAAGAGAAAGCCATCACTTCAATCTTGGGAGATTTGGACAAGAGTTTTAGTGTACTTCCCAAGTTCATGGATGCTCTTTCCTCATCTAACAAGATGGTAAATGATTGGCAGTATGATCTTTTTCCTGATCCCAAAGAAGCATCGTTTCGTTCTGTGTTTTGGGCATTCCAACAATCAATCAAAGGGTTTCCTCACTTAAGACCTCTCATCATGGTGGATACGGTAGAGTTGAGCAGTAAATACCCTGGAAAAATGTTGGTAGCTGCGGGATTCGATGCTGGAAACAGGCTTTTCCCACTTGCGTTTGCGATTGTTACCCAAAAAAGTTTGTCAGCAGAATCTTGGCGTTGGTTCTTTGCTTGCATCAGAAAGAAAGTAACACAAAGGGAAGAAGGTCTTTGTCTGATAACAAGTCCGGATCCTGACATAGTTGCAGTTCTTAACGAACCTCAATGTCAGTGGGCGCAACACCGGTTCTGTCTTAGGCATCTCTGCTTAAAGTTCTACGAAGTTTTCCACAGCAATCTCATGACAGAGCTTGTTTACAAAGCTGCATCCTCAAGGTACGTATCAAGTTTTGATTACTACTTGAAAAAGATCAAAAAGATGAATCCAGAGGCTAAGAAATGGTTAGATCAATTACCTCGGCATCAGTGGGTTCTCGCTTATGATGATGATGGGATAAGGTTCGGGATCATGGAGACAAACTCAATCTTTACGTCTTACGGTTTCATAAACAAAGCTCTTGATCTTCCAGTTACAACCTGCGTCTTGTTGATATTTGATCACTTGGCAGAGCTTTTCAAAGCTCGTCGCGGTCTTATCAGCGAATCAGTGAAAAGAGGAGACAAGTACGTTAAGCGCGTCATGACAAAGCTTGACGAGTACATGGTAGTCTGTAGAGCACACGATGTATTACAACTAGACCAAACCGGACAACAGTTTCAGGTCACGGAAGGGGTGAAAGATGGAAAGAAACGGTTTTTTGTTCATCTCAGAGATGGGGTTTGCGCGTGTGGGATATGGCAACTTTGCAAGTATCCGTGTTCTCACGTCTTGGCTGTTTGCAGGAAGCTGAATATTGATCATTTGCAGTATGTTAATGACTACTACAGTACAGAACATTCTCTTGAAGTTTATGCAGCTGGTTTTAATCCGCTTCCAGGAGTCTCTGATTGGCCGGAAGCTACTGAATTTCCAAGATTGTTTCCTCCGGGAAGTCGCCCGGATGTCCGGCCAGTGAGTCCGTGACTACAGCGCCACTGTTGAGAGTTGATTCCTTGAGTAAGTCCTGCAAGTGAAGAAGATGAATCTGTCAGAAGAAGAACAACGAAAATAAGAAGAGAATCAAAGTTGTAAGTGGAAGAATAAGAAGAAGATACAAGTCATCACCAAGTCAAAGCTGAAGTCAAGCTTGTACCAAACCGTAACCAGAAACTAGTCATGTTAAGTCATTAGTTAGTTAGTTGTTAACTAAGTTAAAAGTCCAAGAGTTGTCCTATGGAGTTGTTAAGAAGTTGTTAGAAGAGTTGCTAAGTGTTTAGCATGTTGGAGTAAGCTAGTATCTAGATGAGTGTAGCGATGGAGCATGAACAAGAAATCATGATTAGAGTAAGTAGAAAAGTCACTATATAAGTATGGAAGAATGAATGAAAAAAGTTGTTTGGTAAAACCAAGTCTTGCACAGCAAAAACAGAGAAAAGGAGAGTTAGAGCGTAAGAACGAAAAGAGATTAAAACCTGAGCTATAATTACAACAGATACTGAGAAGAGGAAGTGACATCGTGCACGTGTTGTCTGATAAGCTCAATATAGTGTACTGCATGAAGTGGGAAGTCTTGTAAAAAAGGCTGAGAAGAGTAATTCGTGAGGAGAATAGCGCTTTGAGAAAGAGTGAGAGAGGACGAAGTGTTACAGGAAAAACAGTCATTAAAGCCACGTGGACACGTCAGTTGAGAGACAGAGCAATGAGAAGAAGTATATACAGAGCACTCTCTCATTTTAGAATCATCCAAAATATCTGATTTGTTAGAATTCTTCTTATCTTTTCTCTGTGGTTACCATGATTTTTTTTTTTTTTTGTAACTTTCTACAACTTATGCTAAGCTCTTCACACCTGTGACAAAAAAACTGCTAAGCTCTTCACACCTTGAAAGTTGATTCGGTACTTTATAAACATCTAATCAAGGTTAATATTCATAATCTTTTCCAATACAGTTTCTGTGTACCAAGAATCAAGTGTTTTTGTTTGTAATATGCTAACCAGTTTATATTAGTACTAGATTTTGACATGTGTTTTAAAAACGTGAGATTATATTTTGGTTGAAAAAATGATTAGTTCGTTTGTTAATTCATAATAGTATGACTAATCTGTTTATTAAACCCATTTGGTAGTTGATAAATTTTTTTTGCACATTATGAAATCATCCGTAAAAGCTGTAATCGTAAAATGTGTATCCACTAATTGCAGGTTGATTTTTGAAAATTCAAATATATTTTGAATGTTTAAATAAATAATTAGGATTTATTTGCAATTATATTCTTATGAGCACATATATTTATGAGATTTATGCCTATCTAGAAAATTATTATTTCTATGAATTTAAAATGTGTTTTGATATAATGATTAGCTGTAATATTTTGTAAAGTTTTTAATTAAATATTACAACTTTGTTTAGAAAATGGGATATGTGTTTTTTAAGTGAAAACTAAAATTTATGTGATGATCATTTTGAAATGGTAATTTTAATACATACAGATATTTTACAATATTGAAAATATATTCCACAATAATAAGAAAAATTTTTAACTTAATTTTAGATGTTATAAATACTTTAAAATTATTTAAAAAAACGTAATTTAAATTTCATGTTTAATTTTTATCTAATACCAAAATATCTTTAATACAGTACAATTTAGATATGAGTTCTATAATTTAATAATATATCTAATAAACTTTTTATTATACTATAATATTTTATTCACATTTTATAATCATATATAAAATTTTAATTAATATTCTTCATTATACTATAAAGTGAAAATATTATAAGTATTGTATTCCTTTTCCTAATGTAAATATTTTATTTGATGTATAAGTTATTAATAGGCAATCCGTTTGTACTTCTTTTAAGTACCTTATATGTAACTAACAATTATCTATGTAAATAATACAATTTATGATCAAAACAAAAACAAAAAAAATTGCTACTCCTACCTACGATACATATGGATAAAACTCATATACACGTGACATCTGTTTATTTTGGGAATTTAAGATTTATAATATATTTATATTTAATTATTTAACAAAAAAACAAGAGTATTTTCAAAAAAAAAATCTTCTCTTTTAAATATACTAGAAAATAAATCTGCGCGTTCGCTCAGGTAATTAAATTATTTACTAAAAATTAAATGAATGTATATATTTAATAATTATAGAATTTTTATTTAATATTTTGTGTTTCATTTACATATTTAAAATATTAGTTAAAATATGAGATGTAAAATATATGTAACAAATTAACTACATATTGGTTGTTGAATTTAGAGAGAAAAAATACACATACATTTTTATTTAACCACAAATATAAATGTTTCAAACAATTTTTTTCACTTAAATAAGAATTTGAAAATTTGCTCAAAGGAAAAGACGTTGATAGTGGTTTTTCAAAGAAATATGGGGTTAGTTTAATATAATTGTATAATAAACAACAAAGTTTCGTTTTCAAAACTAAGATACAAAATATACAAATAGAGTTTCTAAGGTTTATATGTGCTTCCCCAAAAATATCGTATTAGCCTTGAGCATTTGGTTAATGGTTATGATTTCGGTTTCGTTTTTCGGTTTTAAAAGTTTAGGATCCGTTCTGATATTTACAAAATCTGGTTCGTTTTATGATTCTCGGTTCGGGTAATAAATTTAGGAACTGACTAACATGTGAGATAATTTTGGATTCTATTCGTTCCGGTTCGATTTCAATTTTCACATTTTATTGATTAAATATGAGATCTTTTAGGTTTTTGAATAATTTAAAATACTTTCGGTGAAAAGGTATTCTCATAATCAGTTTTTAAGTAATCCGGTTAAATTATTTGATTATTTTAAAATTATTTATATTTAATATTTATAAGTATATAAATTATATTATAAATATTTAGATATCTATTTGGTTCTTGATTTGGTTCCAATTTGATTCTAGTTTGATTATTTAAATCTTGAAATATAAGATCCGCTGGAATAATTTGTAAGATCCAAACTTGAACTAATTTTTTCAGTTTAATTCGGTTTAATTCTTCGGTTGCGGATATATGTACTCATGTCTATTTTTCATGATCATTTGGAGTCGTTAAACTTTTTTCCTTTAACTTCTTTATTTCATTGTTTCTTGTTGTTGCATTTTTCAATATTCACAACTCTAGAAACCAAATGTTATATCAGTTAACCATAAGGAAATCTCTATTTACACTACATGCATATTTATAGAGAGACCAAATACTTTGGAGAGCAATAGACATAACAAAAGCAGATTTATTTAATGCATTCAACAATTTTAATAAGCTTAACAAAGATAGAGAAGAAAAAAGAAGATATATAACCATGTGACAACCATTTACGCATTGTTCGTTTTTGTATTCAGATGCTGTATTAAGATGCTAGCATTCAGATGTTGTTCGTTTGGAGAATATTGCATCATCATCTAGATGTGCATCTAGATGCAACATTAATAATATCTAAAGTATTTAGATATTTGAAATGCTAAAAAGTAGATTTTGGATGCTATATTTTCATTTCAAAATTCAAAAGATATAAATATCTTTAATACAAATATAAAATTAATTAAATTAATTATTATAGTTATTATATAATATTTTCAATCAGAAAACTAAATTTATTCGCCTAAACCTGAAAATCCTTTTTTCTTCAAAACATGAAAATGATTTTTTTCTATTGAACTCCAAAAACACATTTTTCCGCCGAAACTCGAAAACATCATTTTTCGAAAAACCAGAAAACACATTTTCTGTCAAAACCCAAAAACTTATTTTTCCGCCAAAACTCGAAGATGCATTTTTCCGCCAAAACCTGGAAATGTGTTTTCTTTTCAAAACTAGAAAATTTGTTTTCTCACTAAAACTTGAAAATTCATTTTCCTGCAAAGACCGTTTTTTCCGCCGAAAACCGGAAAACATATTTTCCCGAAACTCGAGAAACAAGATTCTACCAAAATCCAAAAATGTGTTTTTCCGCCAAAATCCTAAAATGTGTTTTTCACCAAAAACCCAGAAACGTGTTTTCCTGAAACCCGAAAACGTGTTTTTTGTCGAAACCCAAAAATGTGTTTTCCATTAAACCCAGAAAAATGCATTTTTCATCAAAACCAAAAAATCTATTTTTATGCCAAAACCAGAAAACGTATTTTTCCGCTAAAACTGAAAAACATGTTTTTCCGCTAAACTGAAAATGTGTTTTTCCATCAACACCGGTAAGATAGCGCTGTCCTGTGAAAACTGCAAATTGTATATTTTCGTCAAAATAGCAAAATTATTTTTTTTATCAATATCCGTAAAATCGTGTTTTCGTAAAAAATGTAAATTAATTTATTTAAATATTATAATAAGTTCATTATTAAAAATAAAAATCATGATTTTTAGTCATCTTAACTACTAATATCCAAATGCTATTATGAAAAAAAATAACTTAACATCGAGATATTGCATCAAGATACAAATACTAATTATAAAAAGGAACAAGTGGATATGACATTTAGATGTTGCATTCAGATGCTATATTTAGATGTTGCATCAAATACAAAAACGAACATAACCTTAATATAATATGTTTTGCAATAAGATAAAATTTTACATAACTAACAATTTTCTATTTTCTTTTGTTTTGTCTTTGATCTTCCAATGTGATCTTCATTTAGACAAATTCTTTCAAAATTGGAATAAAAAGGGAAACAAACATCTCTAGGCAAATAGTAAGGCAAGCATTCTTGAGTCGTCTTATGCAAATATTGAAACTTGTTGCTATTCGTGTTGTAGAGACCAAGGCGAGCAAAACCTGCCACTAATATGACGTCGTTACTCAGAAACCATAGAGGTTTTGCATACTTATCTTCAAAATCTGTAAATTGCACATCTTTTACATTAGCCCACGATTTTCTTGAACTGTTGTCTAAAACCCATAACTCATATCCTCCTCTCGAATTAGAATTCGAATTCGGAGAAAGTACAGCTAACTTTCCTTCGTAGCTGACCAAGTCTAGAGAAGAACCATCGCCTATTACATCTTCAGGCAATGGAAAGAAAGACCAAGTTTCGGTTTGCATACAAAACTGAATCACATTGTTTTCCCCAGTTAACCAGTGCAAGAAACCGTACAGTGATTCTGGTTTTTCCGATCTCCGGAAAAACTCGCCACTTGGTAGTTCTAAATCATCCAATCGCTTCCACGCGTAAGTATCAGAATCAAAAACCTCGCAGTTGAGATTACAGAAGCCCTCACTCGTCTTCCTTCTTTCCCAAGGTTGTGGTTCAGAAACCCTAACGATCTTATATCGAAACGGGTTTGACTGAACCACCATCAAACCAATTGCAATAGTAAAGAATCGGGTTTTCGGGTTTGGTATGATCCGGTATTGTTTTGTAGTCGGTTTACAAACAATGTAATCTGGTATTCTTCTCCCTCCTTTAAATCTATCATCAACACATAACAAAAATCCATGATGTGCATCACACGCTTCGATCTTTGCATCTCTCGAAGGAAGAAAATCGAGAGAGATTCTGGGTTTTTCAGGAGCTTCTTCTTCGGCACCGAAGACAACGAATCCTGGGCGGCGACACTTTTTATGACCTTGAATGAAATAGCCTAAAGCAGAGTTGGTTTTGTGGAGATGATGATTGATGAAGTAGAACTCATAAGATCGTTTGTTGCAGGCTTTGTTTAGTATACGGAATTTTGAAATCTCCGTTGCAGGACAACAAGACATGATATCTAGTATCAAGTCTTCGTTCATCGTCGGCACCTTTGGAAAAAAAAAACCTTAGAAATTAATTGTTTTTGGAACGATCGGAGCAGAGAAAAAGATTCGTGTCTGAGAGGTTGATGAAATTGTGGAATTTATTAGGCTCCCATAGCTCTAAATGTATGGACATATATAGAGAGAGAGAGGTTAAACTAGTTTGTTGCCAACCAGAAGATCATAAATTGTAAAGGACAAGGAGACTTGGGGTAAAAGTTTCCTTTTTTTTTGTTAAAGGGTTACTTGGGGTAAAAGGTTTACTTTTCCTGATTGCTATTTCCAAGAAAGAGGGAAGAACGAATAGCACTTCCATTTATTGATGTTTTAATTTTAACTTAAGTTTTATTTCTTTTAGATTTTTGATAAAATGACAAGTCGGTCAGTATATATTAATTTATAGAGTATTAATTTAAAGAGGTTATACTGTATATAGATAGAGGTCGACAAAAACGAACTTCAATTCTACATAATTCAAGAAGTACTAGGAGTTAACTGTGCAGTGATCTAATGAGTAGCTTATACTTATAAAACAATTAAATAGACGTCTAGATTATTAGTTAGTCGGTTTAAGTATTTATAAATTGTATCAATATATTAAATATATGTATGTTTTATATGAAGTATTTTTTATAAATAATACAATTTATTTTATTTTATTTTTATAAGAATTTATATTATAATATATTTTATTATTAAATGTTAAATATTGTAATTTTAGATGGTTTAGAAGGTAATTACCATAATTTTATAAAAGCCTATCGTCTATGTATTGTCTAGGCGATCGGCTGAACTTTTTTTTAGAACACTAAATATCTGAATAAGTTTTGTTCTACCATATTTTAGGTTTCTAATTTTGTCTAAATCTGAACTTATATCTAAGGAACTCAAAAAAAATTCAAAACCTATAAAACTACATAACATACTCAAATTCAATCTTAAACATAGAAATATCAAAATAAATACATAATTATAACTCAAATATTCAGCCTAATGTATATTTTTGGTATTTAGTTAAATATTGAGATTTTTTATATTTTAACAACTGCATTAGAAGTTTTTTTGAATATTTTTTTGTAGTTTGAAAATATTGTTTTCTTTTTCATAAATAAAATTTTCTATGTTTATACAATTAATAGTTTCTAATTTTAACTAGTTTATGTTTGTCTCTTTTTAACAACCACTTTTTAACTTTACCATCAAATGCTAGCTTAAAATTTTCAAGCTTGTAAAATAAAACGTGTATTTTCGAATCACAAATAAATATTTAGATAAATAAAATCTGCACTAGAGTCGAATCTAAATAAAATAGATTTAATCGGATTTGTGATGTATTATTATATCTGAAATAAATGCTGAAAATATCTTAATCTAGTAGAAACTGAATTTTAAAAATTCATATAAAGTTAAATTTTATATCTCCAAGAAAAATTGATCGGACCCCATTAGATACCCAAAAGCATATGCTAAATCATAGCTACTAAAATGAAGCGTTGTAATCTATTAGTAAAATTAACACTAAATAAATTATTATATTTTAGTTTTATATAAAGTCATATATTATTTGCATGAATCATGTTCATTAATTAAACTTTATTATTATAATTAAAAGTATCTAATACTTCCTCCGTTTCGATTTAATTATCGTTGTACAGAAAAAAATTTGTTTCAAAATAATTGTCGTTTTAGAGTTTTAATGCAAAATTTATTAATAAGATTTTCTATTTTATTTTTCTATTGGTTGAAATGTGGTTAGGTGTATAGGTAATTGTATTTTTATTTTAGAAATATACAAAATCATATATTTTTAAATATGTGTGCATAAACTTAGAACGACAAGTAAAATGAAACGGATGGAGTATTTTTTAGTTATTTTTTTTTCTTTAAAAATCCCATTAATAAATTGAAAAATTGTCTCATAAAATAGCAAAGTCCAAAAACAAGATTGCAATTGGTAAAAAATCAAACAACATAATCTTTATAGAAACCATTTTCTTAAATAAAAGTGTTTTTACCAAACACTAAAATAAAAGGTATTCTAAAAACTAGAAATACTACGTGCCTTAAATGTTTAAACAAACAAGAAAAATAGTATAACTGATGTTAAGCACTTACCAAAGCTGATCAAATTATGTTTTGCACATAAAAGGAAAAACCATTACAACATTAGCTACCAAAAACCATTTAAGATCTTGATTTTTGTACAGTGAAGCTGTAGTATGTTTAGAAAAACCATTACAACATTACAGCATTAGTACATGCCATGGAACTCAAAAACCATTTAAGTTCTTGACTTTTATACCCAACTCCAAAAGTAACTTGCAAATGCTAACAAAATGATGATGAAACCAATACTCTTGAAGACAGAATCCGAAGAGAAGCTTCTAAATTAATTCAGAGATCCTTAACTTCATTGTTTTTGGGTTCTTTTTTTTAGTGTGTTTCTCTTGTCGGAATCTGTGAAATGATGACTTAGAAATAGTCTTTCATTAAACTTCTTAATGATCTGGTTATGATGAAAAAGCTAAGTAAGCTCCGAGTCAGAAGCATGACCAGTTTGATGTCTACGTCTCCTTGGACTTAGTGGACTCATTGGACTCAAAGGCAATCGATTATCCTTCCTCGCTTTTATGCTTCTTCCAAATGAACTCAAGGGTAATGCTTTTGGCGATGATCTTGCTTTTACCGGCGAAGTTCCTGTTGATCTCAACTTTGTTGAACCTGCGTTGATAATTTCAAAACAAATGTAGTGTTATCTATCAACGTAATACACAGTAGAAAAAACAGAGAGGTGGAGAAAACAAACCTAAGCTTGGACTTTTTCTTAGCTTTACCAATTCTTCACTGTTCTTTGAACCTGAGACCTTTTTAATGGGAGCTTCTGAGTAGACTGATCTTGTATCTGAGTATTCAGATATCGTATCTAAACACATAGACTTTGTATCTCTTATTATCACGGCATTAGGTGGATCTTCAACTTCTGATTCGCTTGCCTCTGTACTACTGCTTTCTTTTGTGATCATTGGATTCATCTTCTCTCTTTCCAAAACTCTGTACGAGTATAGCTGGAAAGGGATCTGAGTCACCGACGCCATGTGAGAACCTAAGTCACTTGGAAACATCCTCAAGTACCTTGCTTCTAAATCCCAACAATCAACTAGTGGAGTTTGCATCTGAGGGTGACCATGGTCCGGATTCACGACTAGGAACTTCTTGATGTAACGTAGTATCCGGCAGATGGAAGAGAAGTTCGGACGCTGGCTAGGTTCTGAGTGCCAACACCGTTTGATCAGACTAACGAGGTACTTGGGTGAAGGGAAAGGGAAGAGAGGCCTCTCTCCCATTCTGATGTTGATAGCCATTTGCTCGCCTTGTAGATGACTATCTTCAAACGGTACTTTTCCTGTTATCAGCTCAAAACAAACCATCGCGAAGCTGTACACATCAGCTTTGTGTGTCAGCTTCGATTTCGGAGTTTTCCCGCCTTTAAGATCTTCCTCCATCTCGGCTAGAACTTCAGGTGCGTACCAGATCACGGGGTCATGAGTTCTTGATCTTGAGGAAGAGTGAGCTTTGATAGAAGATAAACCGAAACCGGAGATTTTGGCATGGAAATAACCTTCAGTGTGACATCTCTCTTTCAAGAGAATGTTCATTGGGTTTAAATCTCCATGGAAGATATCATTCCCATGGAGATACTCAATTCCTCTCGCGATCTGCAGCATTATGTCAATCACGACGGAAATAGAGAAGAGATATCTTCTTCTTGGTCCACAATTCTCCTTCATGTAGCTTTGCAAATCTTTGTGCATTAACTCCATAACCAGAAAACATTCTTTCCTCTCTTCATCATAGAATCCACATAGGTACTGAAGTATATTTGAATGACAAAGCGCTAAAAGAGATGAAATCTCAGAACTCAGCGGCTCAAGATCGCTGAAGAAGTGCCTCACCGCAAAACTATCACCTAACCATTGAATCTCCTTGTAATGTCCGTCTCCATCTAACCTCCTTTTCACCTGGTAATCCTTTGAGCCAACAAGTATCGAGCTCGGAAACAGTTTCCCGTTAAACTGCTCCAAACCGGTTAACTTTTTCAAAAGCAGATCAGCTAAACGCTTCTCTGTCTTTCCAGTCTCGTCGCTGTTTGATTTCCTCTTCTCTTGCAATGCCTCCACTAGCTTCCATCTGTCTTCTCTCCACGAATTCTCAAACCGGCTGCAAACATCCTTTGGAACAAGATACTGTTTCCCAAACCTCCACTGAAAGAGCTTAGGATCATTCCACTCTCTATCGTACTTTCTTGAGATCACAACTCTCCTTCTCTCCATCTCAGAAGGGTCAAGACCCGAGATCTCTCCAGCAGCTTCGATGGCTTCGACAACCGCGGGGAAATAACAGAACAGGTTGTGTATGTGAAACTCAACACAGTCTTTGTTCTGATGAAGATTGATTACTTTGCCCCACCAATCACTGTTGTCCATACAATGCTTGACGTACAATTCTCCTTCTTTAAACACTCTGTAAAGCTCTCTCAAGGGCTGTTCAAGGGCTTTCCATTTAGTGTGCTTCTCTTCCAGTTTTAGATTCTGTCTGATCTCTTCTGCGACGGTGGTGAAAGCTAAGCTGAAGATTTCTAGCAGCAAACAACATTGTCTTTGGTTGATCAAGATATCGTCTTGTAATACCATTAGTGCATTTAGACTTCCAAGAACTTCGCCGATTTGTCTGAACTGCTCCATTAGACAAATGTTGTTGTGATAAAAATCCTCAAATCTCCTTTTTAAACTCAAAACCCCCAACAAGAAAATAATCCAGTAGGCTTGAGATTTTTGAACGCTGTAGAAAAATGATAAAGAGTTTGAATTACATTACACATTTATACAGCAGATAATAACAAAATGAGACCAATGAACATTCAGATATCCAGATAAAAAAAGTAAAAGGGTTTTGAGACTAAACCTGAAATGAAGTTCCTTTGATGTTCAAGGATCGATTAAATCAAGCATACATAATCACATCATACAGGAAACAAATCATCATGGACAATCTTCGACCTGGTCATCCAAAAACAATCTCAAAAAGGAAAACTAACCCTTTAATAAAAATTTTTTTGACTAAGGCTCGTTTATACAGTTTTGACAAAATGTTATAATCACCTAACTCTATTCACATGAAGATTCAGAGGAGAAAGAGAAATTGATGCACCCAAAGATATCCAAAGGGAGATTATTTTCCCCTAAATTTTTCTTCTCGTCTGCTAAGAAATCCCTGATTGTTTCCTTTCTGCAGCTGTTTCTGAGGAAATTTTTTTTTAAAAAAATGCAGGAATTTTTAGGAAATGTTCTTATTGTTTTGTTTGGCAGGTTTGTATTTTTGATCGTTGAAAAGATGTGAGCGTTCTCGGGAGTCCAAGATATGATGCATTCCCGCGAGTTTGATTATATTAAATACAATATGTTTTTATGTTGTGGCCGTCACGTTGTGTAAATATCCCACCACGTCCGGTAGATTATTAAGAAACTTGATGAGAACTCCTCCATTGGAGTCGGTGCTCTTATGTGAATATTGATTAACCAGTCACTATGTTCTAGGTTTATGCATACATATAAAAAATATATCTGATTTTGTATATTTTCAAATTAAAAACGCAATTATCTATACATTTAACCATATTTCAACCAATAGAATAATAAAGTGAAGAATCTTATTAATGAATTTTGCGAAAGTTTTGTGTCCACGATTATACAAGAAAAGTCAACTAATCAGTTACTCTTCTCCAAAAATCTTTGCAAGGACCCGGTACTCATCGCTTCTTCTGCTCTGGCTTACTCATGGGCGAATCTACGTAGTGGAAGAAGGTGGTAAGTGCCCCCACAATAATTACAAGTAAATTTATTTGCACTTGAAGAAACATATATCTTTCTGATTAGTTGGCTAAATCTTTCCCTATGCCTCCACTAAACCTGTCTTCAAATCCCCACTTATCTTTTTTACATTGATTTTATTTAGTTTATTTTTTCTTCTAAATGTTATCCTTATTAAAAAATATCAAAGAAAAAATTATTAAGACATCAAATTTTTTTTGCCCCCACTCAAAATATTTTTTAGATTCGCCAAGTCTTCCCTAACTTCCATGGTCCAAATGTTCGGCGAATATTTCTCAGTCATTTACACAGAGAATTTGTGAGGAAGGGGAACGTGGCATTTAAAGATTAGGAGATCGAAAGAGGCCACACGATCGGACCTGATCTCGTACAAGCGGTTAGAGAATCGAGGGTCTCCATCATTGTGCTCTCCAAGAATTATGCGTCATCGGGCTGGTGCTTAGATGAGCTGTTGGAAATCTTCAAGTGCAAAGAAGATCAAGGCCAGGTTGTGATGACTATTTTTTACGACGTTAACCCGTCTGATGTTCGAAAACAAAGCAGCAATTTCGGAAGAGCTTTCGAAACAACTTGTCATGAAAAAAACAGAGGAAGTGAAGCAGAGATGGACCAAGGCTTTGACTGATGTCGCTTATATAGCTGGAGAACACTATCTCAATTGGTTTGTGTTGTTTTCTTTTGGTTCAATGAATTAGAATGCTTTGATCTTTCTTAGAGTCACTGCTTCTATGGCAGGGACTTTCTGACCAAAATGGTTCATCATATTGGCACATAAAAATATGAGACATCAGATTTTGTTTCTTTAATTTGTTAGGGGAGATGGTGGAAAAGATTGTTGCAGATGTTTCCAAGAAACTGAATCTCACAATCTCAAGAGATTTTGAGGGCATGGTTGGAATGGAAGCACACTTAAGGAAATTAGACTCTTTGTTGTGCCTCGAGTCCGATGAAGTGAAGATGATTGGAGTTTGGGGTCCTGCGGGAATTGGTAAGACCACCATTGCTAGAGCTTTATTCGACAAACTCTCCAGCCATTTCGGACTAAGTTGTTTTATGGGTAACCTCGAGGGAGGTCTTAAGAAGAGCATAGAGGTGTTGATGACTATGATTCCAAGTTGTGTTTACAAAGCCAATTTCTGTCCAAGATTTTGAACCAAAATAGTATGAATATACGACATTTAGGTGCAGTAAAAGAATGGCTACAAGACCAAAAGTGCTTATAGTTCTTGGTGTTGTAGATGATCTAGAGAAATTAGTGGTTTTGGCTAACGAGCCTTCATGGCTTGGTTCCGGAAGTCAGATCATTGTTACTACATAAGATAAAAAGATTTTGACAACACATGGTATTAATGTTATCTACAATGTTGATTTTCCATACGAAGAAGAAGCTCTTGAAATCTTCTGCATATCTGCTTTCAAACAAAGTTCACCACAAGCTGGTTTTGAAAAGCTTGCAAAGAAAGCAACAAAGATTTGCGGTTATCTCCCGTTAGGCCTTTGTGTTGTAGGTTCATCATTGTGTTGTGTGACCAAATCCGAGTGGGAGCTTCAGTTATCTGGGATTGAAAATAGTCTTGATAAGAAAATTGAGGACGTATTAAAAGAGGGATATGACAGATTGTTGAAGAAACATCAAGCTATCTTTCTCCACATAGCATGCTTCTTCAACAATGAGGATGTTGACCATGTGACAACCATGCTCGCTGACAGTAGCTTAGATTTCAGATATGGGCTGAAGACCCTAGCCGATAAATCTCTGGTGTTTATATCAACTGATGGGAAGATAGTGATGCATTATCTACTCCAACAAATGGGTAGAGAGGAAGTTGTAAAACAACAGTCTAACGAGCCGGGGAAACGTCAGTTTCTAGTAGAAGCTTAAGATATTCTCAATGTACTAGCAAATGCAACAGTGAGTTATTACATATATCTTTCTCAATACATGGTTGCCTATTTTGATAAGAACTTAATTAGTCTTTTTTTGTATATATGCCAGGGTACTGAATCTGTTGTCGGCATATCCTTTGATACGTCCAAGATCGGGGAGTTGTTTATACATCATAGAGCCTTTGAAAGAATGCATAATCTCCAATTTTTAAGAGTTCACATGGGTCATTCCAATGAAAATGTAAGCTTGTGCACAATAGAGGGCAGGGATTATCTACCGTGTCTAGAAGACATGGAGTTTCTACCTCCTCTAAGGTTATTGCATTGGAATTCATACCCAGGAAAAAGTCTTCCTCAATCATTTCGGCCTGAATTTCTCATCAAGCTTAATATGCCATCCGGAAAATTCGAGAAGCTATGGGGAGGAATCCAGGTTGGTATTTGATGATATACTTAAATATGTTTCTGATGATTCAACCTTATGTATGATAATTTCTCATTTGTTGTGGTTTCTGACTTGCAGCCCCTTGTAAATCTGAAGAAGGTGAATTTGAACTTTTGTTTCAAGTTGAAAGAGATCCCAAATCTTTCTAGAGCTACTAATCTCGAGACATTGAAATTTATCCAATGCACGAACCTGGTGAAGTTTCCTTCCTCTATTGTCAATCTATACAAACTAACAACAGTGAGGATGTGGGGTTGCAAAAATCTACAGGTTGTTCCAACCGACACCAACTTAGAATATTATACCAAGAAAGATACTTCAGTATATCATAACAAGAAATATACCTCACTATTGAGAAGTTTTCCAGATATTACTAGGAACATAAATAATCTCTGGATCGGGGGTTCATTATTTGTTGGTAGAAACCGCAACAGAGACTTAAAGAGATTACCCCATGTTCCAGAAAGTGTATGGAATTTTGAAGACCTAAGTAGAAGTGATATGGAGAGGATACCAGCTTACGTGAGGCCACATACTTTTATCAGCGAAAACCGTACAAAACAAAGGCCTAATGTTGTTGTTGTTGGCAGAGAACTCCAGAGATTAACAACACATGTTCCACAAAGTTTAAGGAAGCTAGACCTAAGCAGCAACGGTATAAAGAGGATCCCAGATTACGTCAGCGGTCTCCATCGGTTAGAAACTCTTATCATTGAAAACTGTACAAAACTCATATCAGTGGAGGGTCTTCCCAGTTCTCTCAAGTACCTGCATGCAAACAGATGTGTTTCACTTGAGAGAGTTGAATTCTCAATGCTTTCACAAGATTCAGATTCAATAAGAGAACTCATGTTTCGTAACTGCTTCGGACTTGATGAAGAAGCAAGGAGAGATATCATAAATTATGGGTCTGCCAAATAGGTATGCTTACCCGGTTAACAAGTCCCACTGAAGTTCACTCACAAAGCTACATCAACCTACGTAACCATCTCTCAAGGGAATTTCTGCACTGCTTCCTAAAGATTTAAGGCTTGCGTCCGACTTGATTCAATCATGGATAACACACTTTTTAGTGTGAATTGTTATGTAAGAAGGAAAGAAGGTGTCATCATTAACCAAATCAACTATCTGACGAAATTGAATCCAGGCCGGTCTTCTCCAATTCGAAGGCCGCATCTTTTTGTATTTGGTGGTAATTTGTCACGCCAAACAAACAAAAGCCCTCCAGTAGATGTGGATACAAACGAGATTGTGTTCAAATTCACGTTCTCAGGTAACCACGTAATTACGGAGTGTGGTGTATGGATCTTGAAGGAGAAAGTGAAGAAATATAAGTGTCCCTGCTTTGAAACCGGTGATTGCACAAACGATCACACATATGCCCAAAATAATGATGGAGACTATGAACCTCAAGTTGTATGCAACATTATCAACCAAACAGATAAGGCTGAATCTCAAGTTGAGAATTTGGAAAGCAGTAAACACACAGGTCGTTGGGGTTTACTTAGGAAGCTTAGTCCATGGAAGAACAATTAAGAAGGCAGAAACTCCATTCTGATGCTTGACTTTTGTTTATAGTGAAGGGTAGTGAGCCAGTGAATGATAGTAAGTGAGAAGTTATCATCTAGAAATGAGAGATTGCATATTTCATTACACAAACCTTTTGATGTGTGCTATTTTTCTACCTCTAGAGTCAATCAAAATGACTTTACAGAACAAATACTAATATGCAATGTTCTTAAAAACTAAACAAATCATGAATACTAATATTTTTATGAATAAAATCCAAAATGATCTTTTATATGCATATATATATATATAAGTTATATAAATATTATATTATATATAAAGTTTACAGTATTTTTATTTACTAAATTTATTAAATTATTTATTAAAACTTTAAAAAGTAAACAATTTTTATTTTTGTATTAGATTATTATTATTTTGTAATTTTTATTTATTTTAAAAATATTTATTTATTTTTATGAATCAAATCGGATATCCGGTCAAAATTCTAAAAATTTTAGATATCTTATTTGGATGGCTACATATCGAATATGATCAGATAATTAGGTATTGAAACGAAATAAATCGGTTCACGAATGCCTTGACAAATCCGAATATCCGGTTCTTATAATTACGTACGTTCATAGCTTTTCTTGTTGAGATTGTATGACGAGGGGCATAGCTTTGCTTAACCGTTTTAATCTAATAAATAATAGTACGAAAGTTTGGTAAATAATTTTTTTTTAAAAATCGTAGGGCCTGATACCTGGCCTGCACATATTTGTATTTTGACGAGAATGGCATCGACGGTGGCTGAGCGCGGAAGAGAAACATGAAAAGCCTTTTTTACTATTATAAGGCCCAAACATTTGATAAGAGTCGAGGCTAAAAGCCCAAATATACAAGCGACGTAGTTTAACATTTATGGCGACAAAGAAATTTTAACGGGGAAAAGGAGGCGATCGATGCGAAGAGAATGAAGAAAGAGCTGCAACTGCAAAGGGAGAGAGCTCTAGCGTGAAGAAGAGGGAGAGAGAGGAATGGGTACTCCATGGTACTTTGTCGCACTACTTCTCACCATTCTTACTAGCTCCCAGGTTCCAACTCGTTCCCTAAAGTTTTGTTTCTTTGCGTGTCGCTGCTATTTTATGATTCGAATCTGGCTGATCTGTAACTAAGCTATACATCGCTGGTGGTAATCTATATGAGTGTACATTCGCGAGTGATTTGATTGTATCTCTGTTGATTTGAACACAGATGAAGATTGCATAATTGATTGGTTCAGTGAAAATGTGTTGTCACGGATAAGCTTAGTTATTTCTCATTGTGCCTCAGGGAATCCTAACAACGCTTTCTCAAAGTGATGAAGGAGGAGGTTATAACTACGATTACGCTACCGTTCCCTTTCTTGCCGAAGTTTTTAAGGTTGTTGTCTGGACCCATTTCTCCTTGCATCTCTCTCTTACTTAGCTTTCTCAGTTTCTTTTAACTTTTTTTTGTTCTGCAGCTGATCATTTCTGGTTTATTTCTATGGAGAGAGACGCGGACAGCAACTGCAAAGATTACTAGGGATTGGAAGAGCGTGCGCTTATTTGTTATTCCTTCTCTTATATATCTCATCCATAACAATGTCCAGTTTGCTACACTGACTTATGTGGACACATCCACTTATCAGATCATGGGTAATCTCAAGATCGTCACCACCGCCATTCTCTTTAGGTCTCTCTCTGTCTGCTTCATCCTTTTTAGCTAAAGAAATTTGATTTTATGTTCCCTCTCTCTGGAGTAAGAAAAATTGTAATTTTTTTTATAGGTTATTTTTGAAGAGGAAATTATCAAACCTTCAGTGGATGGCTATTAGTCTTTTAGCTGTTGGAACTACCACCAGCCAGGTACTCATTTTTGTTCTCCTCTTTTTATTGGAAAATAATCTTTAACCTTATGCTCATCTTACCTGTTGGTTATTCAAAATGATTTCAACTATTCAGTTTGTTTTTGTTGTTTCAGGTTAAGGGCTGTGGAGAAGCTTCCTGTGATTCGCTATTCACAGCACCAATACAAGGCTATTTGTTGGGCATTCTCTCTGCTGGTTTGTCCGCACTAGCCGGAATCTACACAGAGTTTCTGATGAAGAGAAACAATGACAGCTTGTACTGGCAAAACTTGCAGTTGTATACGTAGGTATCTCTTTCTTCTTCTTCTTCACATCACATCAACACTTTCTCATGCTTCACATTACTTATTTAACTTACAAGGCTCTTTTTCATATTCTTTNAGGCTATTTGTTGGGCATTCTCTCTGCTGGTTTGTCCGCACTAGCCGGAATCTACACAGAGTTTCTGATGAAGAGAAACAATGACAGCTTGTACTGGCAAAACTTGCAGTTGTATACGTAGGTATCTCTTTCTTCTTCTTCTTCACATCACATCAACACTTTCTCATGCTTCACATTACTTATTTAACTTACAAGGCTCTTTTTCATATTCTTTCTTTTTTTCTCTACTTGTTACCAGGTTTGGTTCACTTTTCAACCTTGCTCGGCTTATAGCAGATGATTTCAGACTCGGGTTTGAAAAAGGTCCTTGGTGGCAACGTATCTTTGATGGCTATAGCATCACCACTTGGTTGGTTGTTCTGAATCTCGGATCCACCGGCTTGCTCGTCTCGTGGTTAATGAAGTATGCAGACAATATCGTCAAGGTAAAACATCAAAACTTATATCGAGCATAAGAGTTACAGTAAAAGAACCACATTTTCTTGTAATAGGTGTATTCTACATCAATGGCGATGCTACTTACTATGGTAGCATCCATATATCTCTTCAGCTTTAAACCAACAGTCCAGGTTTGTTTTGTATATGGATTTTTTTTTTCCTCAGATCTTCCATCCCGTATAATGTGTTCTTGCCTCATTCTGTCTTCTTTGACTTAAATCAAACAAATGCAGCTTTTCTTGGGTATAATCATATGCATCATGTCACTTCACATGTACTTTGCTCCTCCACAAACGCTGGTGGACTTGCCCGTCACAAACGAAGCACATCCCAAGACCTTAAAACAAGTTGTCGTAGAAGAAAAGACAGATTCTTGATTCAAATGGACGAAATGGTTTTAGTATATTACAAAACGATGGACCATCTATCATGATGGTCTTATAAATTTACGTTTTAGTAAATGATGTTCGTCTAGCTCCACCTTCTTGGTAAATGACTACGTTTGAAACAATGATAGCACCCGCGTCACAGTTAAATTTTTCTTTTATGGTGTTATTATCTATTTGTTTGTGAAGGATTTTTTCTAGGAGAATTATTTTATATCATCAGATTCTCACTAAACTATAATCTCGTGCAAGATTCCTTTGAATTTAAAGTTGTAACCTTATTTACTTTTGAAATAATAACTGAAAAATTTAAAACTGGCTAAACAAAAAATATTATTAAAAATATAAAATCTGATGAACTCCACGAGACCGGAAGAGAGGATAGCACAGAAGTCCCGTGTGTCGACTGTTGCTAGGTCGGCGGCTTTTTAAGGTGTTGAGAGAATCGGGTTGTCGAGAGTGTTGTGCTTAGAAGTTTGTTTGTTTCCTTCGCTTAGAGCTGTTGCTGATGTTTAAGTTACTAAATACTTATTTGGTGTAACATTACTGACATTAGAATGACAATAATCACAACGCCACAAAGGTTTGACAGAATCATTTGAAGTCTGTTTTTTCCTTGTTATCTTCGTAACCTTCTTGTCACTTGAAATAATCACAAACAAAATAATACGAAGCCCAATCATTGTTTATTCCACAAACGGTTGCCTTAACAGTGCATTTCTCAAACTATAGACATAAGATTCTATTTAGGAACTTTGAAAGGTGTATATCAAATATTTAAAAATACCTCATTAGCCATCATGATTTCTGTCTTCTGATATTGATCTTTCTGGACAATGCCTCCAGTGGTCTGTTTTGCGTTTCTTAAAAAAATTCAAATTATTACCAAGTGGTCTGTACTATTTGCACATGACGAAATTCAATTTCACTTATTTAAGAAACAGCATTTGCAATACACAGTTTATTACTTACATTTTGAGAAACTCTTTAACTTCCGATCCTTGAGGGTTTATGGTAATATTGGATATCTCAAATGCATTTGATATTTGGAATTGCCCTGCAAATATTAAGAAATCATCTCAGGTATCTAGGAATGATCACCGAATTCATTATTTAGCTTAAATAAATTATAACTAGTATTTAAAATACTTTTACCTTTGTAAACATTTATTTTAGAAAATCTCACCAAAGTGATGAATTCAGTTTCTTCAGACTTTTTATAACTGCAACATAGACAACTGGTACAAGTTGATCACTTGAAATATCAATACTCAGTAATAACAAGATAGATTTTTATAAAGCTATACAACATCAAAATGGATAGGGATTTAGTATTATTTTGTCTCTTAAAGATAGCTGAAGTTTTTCTTTACCAAGTGCTTGAACAACTTGAAGATCTCCAATATCAATGGCTTCACTAATAACATATATAATTACCAAATATTAAAGATTAGCAAATCAATATAGTTTAAAAAAAACGCTATAAAAATCTATTACAAACTAAAAAAAAAAATTTGCATTCAGACTTCCACTCATAATAGTTTCAAATGGTGTTAATGATTTAAAAAAAAATTATCGTCAAGTTTGAGAGATGAATTGGTGACTGAAGTATTGTTGGTGATTTCAAGCTTCTATTTATGGCTTATAGTCTGTACTTTCCGGTTGCTGATGCAAGTGAGAATTCCTCAATAACCTTCCATACACCAACTTGAAGATGTTTCTTTACGTGAGCCATAAAAGTCTTCAAAAATTGTCTTCTTTTTTTTTTGTAGATTTGGGGAATGTGGGTAAGTGAATATGATTAGAACCATAAACAGATTTTGTTAATTACAACAATATTAAATTGACAAAACTCATCAGAAATTAGAAAAACTGGAGATGTTTGAGAAGAGGATTAAGAGTCTCTGTCACATTGATGGCTTTGAATGCCTTGATAATAAAAGCTTTTATGGCGACGTTCCAATCTTTTGCTAATCTTTAAATTTGTTTTTGTTTTTCACGTTGCATGTGTGCTATGCACATCTGTATGTTGTATATTTTGTTTGATAAATTTTTTATTTGTTTGGTCCTTTCAAAAGAGACTGGACCACGCCAAGTTGCACTGCCAGCAACAATAATGAACATGTGTTGCCATGCTGTGACAATGTAACTTTCTCAGAAGTAAGGCAACACAGCTCCATGTCAGAGGTAATGTAGGAAAGGGAACCTCTTCCTCAAAACAGAAAAAAACAATTAAGTGGAGCTTTATTGTGAGTGCATAGTGCAACGTGATTAATAGTAGGGAAATTGGCTTGTATGACAACGAAAAAAAGTGTAATACATCCACTAACCAATTACCCTAACATTCATATACACGGCGTCACAATTATATATTATTGCCATATTATCCTTTCTATCAACCGGCTCAACTTATTAAAGAAAAAATTAAAAATTACTAATTATTAACCTCAAAAGATAAAACGTGGCTTTCCCAACTTCACATCTTCCTTTTTTTATTTTGCTTGGTATCTTCCTTCTATTCGATTGCACTCCGGCACCGATTTGCTTTACAACTTCACTCTATCTTATTTTCAGATCTTGATTGCCTTCGCTATTTCCACACCGGTCATTTCTACTCTTGTGACATTATCCCTCGCCGGTCAGCGTTGAAATTGCAGCAACGGATAATAACAAATTGTTCCTATTCCACTTCATCTCGTTGCTTTTTCTTACATCTCTGCAACTTTGGTAAGTTCTTCGGTGTTTACCTGCGATTATCTTCATCTTATCTTTGTCTTTTGATATTTTCTTTTCGATGTGGGCTATTCTCAGAATTAGGATCCTATAATATGTAACTCTGAAACATCAGACCCGATGCATGTCAGATCTGCATTTCGACGACGGAGTTGGTAAATTGATATGAATCCATTACATTTGCTAGCGTTCATACATAGCACAAAATCCCTATGATCTATTCTACTCGACATGGAATGCCCGGTTTCGTTTATTTATACCATTCCATCTGAGATCCATTCCGCTGATTTGCTCTTCATCTTATTGTGCAGGGTTGATATGGACGACTTAGGTCTTCCATACATATAGTTTGAAATAGGATATGAGCCCACTGGAAAAAAGGTTTAACAACTACTTCAACATTCGTTGGATCGAGGTGCTCAAGAGTACATTGGAGGATGAGGACTTGGCGATGTTGGTTGCGTCACAATTTGGTCAAGTATTGCAGATGCGGGACCACACCTTCTCTACCACCCGTATTTCTATTATATTTTCTACATTTCCCAATGTCTATTCCATATGTATGAGGATGAACGTAATTACATGACTCCGTAATTCAAGAAGGGGGGTTTACATGAAAGATTTGGGTTGCAATGGATGAGGGTTTATATTTTCCTAACTTGGGTTTAGTGCTTATTGTCAGGTGTTCTATTACTGATCCCCCCCATTAACTATTTATTTTATGTAAATTAATGATGGTTGAGCTATACAAATAGCAATAAGTAACATAGAATGACTTATTATTTCCCCATTCAAGGGTTTACAACTGACAAGGATTTAATTTCTGAAAGAGTTGGGTTGCAGTGGACGAGGGTTTATATTCCCCCAACTTAGGTTTAGTGTTCACTGTCATGTCTTCACTTACCAATCCCCCATTAGTTATATATGTATGTACGTCAATGTTTGTTGTACTATGCAAAAAAATAGCAAATAACATAGTATGGAATATGAAATAGACCCCTCACGCAATAGCCATTATAAATGTTTATTATCATATAACGGCCATATATTATAATTAAGTTAATATTTGCATCATTTTATTTATCCAAAATAGAAGGACTGTGGGTGTTTCGTACAACCAACACATAGTTTGTGATTACATGGGTTATATATAGCTTATTATCTACATTAGATCCTATCTAGTCTGGACTACATTTACTTCGATACTATTCTATATATTAAACGTGAAATGGAACATAATCTTTTTCATTCTTTGTCACTGTAAAACGGTATACTATCACCTTCTTTATCCTCTCAATTCATGATTGTAGGCTATGGTATAGTTAGGGTTATCACTAACTTCTTATATGCAATCATAGACATTTAGTATCTATAAATTGAGATAAGATTTAGTATTTATAAATTGAGATTGTGATATGTTTATTATTTAGGAGGTGTAGGTGAAGTTATAATTTTATACTACTTCGATGATATAGAATAGAACATTTAATGCATATGTATGTGGTCAATAAAAATATACGTGGTTGGTTCTTTCTTCTTTCATTTGGATTAGTTTTCAAATACTCTTAATCTTATATTTTATTGGCCACGTTATTTTATGTCACACATTTACCTGATACCTGTTAACATAAAGGACAGACCCGGATGATTTGTGTCTTAAATGTCTGACATTGAATTATGTCAAAATCAATGCTATTCAGCTAATTTCACTCTGAAATATGGCTATCTCGCCAATAAGCCCTTAATAGTAAGTGGTTGGTATATAATAACTGTAAAAAAAAATCATTTTTCAAGTTTTCTTTTAACATATGGGAGTGAGATGCATAATGATATTACAAATGCTACACTTTTATGTACCTAACATGATTCAATTAATATTAATAAAATTAATTTGTGGGTATTAATAGTAGCTTAATACATTACTTATGTCGTGTATATGTAATTTACTTACTTTAAGTTAAGTTAGACGTTGATGACTATACCTGGGACTTCGTGGGGTTTAGGTCGGTTCCTTTCGAGACTGAATATTTAGGGTCTTAAACAGTTAAATTCAATTTTGGTACTTAGAAATTTTTAGTTTGAATTCATGTCAATTCTTTTCAAATCCAGATATATTCGAGTCTATAATTAAAATACGTGTAAACTACTTACAATTTTTGGGGTTGTAGCCGGTTCAGGTGGGGGCTTAGGTATTTAGGAACCGAAAAACTCAAAATATCAATTTCATCAAATTTTTAACTGAAATCTGTCACTTTATCCAACATTTTACAAAATAATCAAAAGTAAACTATTAATAATTTAAATTAAACATTTGTACATTCTAAATTTAACATTTAAAGTTTTATATTACGGAAAAAATACAAAAATAATTAAGACTGCTAATAAAAAGTCATGTCAACTAAATCATAAACTTTATATAAAAAATAAAACACATGAATCAGTTCTTATGGGATTAGGTCTATTCAATCAGTTTTATTTGGATTCAGGTCGACTCGGATCGGGTTTTTTCAATTCCAGTTTTTGGGGTAAAGGAAGTTTGAACCCAGTTAAGTACTTATAAGTTTTGGTCTGGTTTTGTGTCGGGTAATTTCTAGTCAGTTTTGATTGGAGGTTTTGGGTCCGGTAAAATACCCATGCGTATTGATGACCGTGATATGTTGTTTTTTTCTTATTTTGGGTCAATTTCTAATACATATAATATCCTGCGATTTTGATTATTTAGTGAAGCAATAAATACAATATTTTTTAAAAAAATATTGATGAACTCTTTCTTCCGCATGAAACAAAAGTAAAATTAAAAAAAAAAGGATGAAGTATCCAAAGTGAAATTTAAAACATCACATATAAATGAATTGAGTTTTTCGAGTGGAGTGAAAGTATTGGTTTTGTTGAACCGGATACTACAAATAAACCAATTCAAACCCACAACAATTCCCTTATATAAGGTGAGAGAGTTGTCATAATTCTTTCGCAACATCTCACGAGTATTCACACTCATACCTCGATAAGATCTAATAAGTTACTTTTCTTATAAAAGCATAATTCTCAGCTCTTCGACTGTCAAACTGGGTCTACAGTCACCTCCGCCTAAGGCTTCTGGTTTGGTTGGTTACGGATTGTAAGAATATTTTATATTCTAAGTGACCTATGTGTCTATAAGTTTAATATAATGTTCAAGTTTATACTAATGTTATATATTCTAGTATAAAAGACGATACCGTGATGGATCGGTTTCGAGTAATGAATTAGAATATGGGTGTATTGATAACCCTCCTACTTTACCTTATATTTATAAAGTCTTTAATCTCTTTATTATTACTTCTTACGTATATTATCATATCAGTTTTAATACACATGATTATATATTATGGTATATTGAATGGTTACAATAAATGAAAGATTATAATAATAAAAGGTTGTGTTGGTTTAAACACACCTTTTAGATTAATATAAAAGGCACTCATGCCTCATTCCATTTTGACGTAAGGCAGTTCTAGGANTTATGGTATATTGAATGGTTACAATAAATGAAAAGCTATAATAATGAAAGGTTGTGTTGGTTTAAACACACCTTTTAGATTAATATAAAAGGCACTCATGCCTCATTCCATTTTGATGTAAGGTAGTTCTAGGACACTATTAATTATAGTGTAGTGACTATCAAAAAGAGATTAAGGAAGGTTGGGGATTTCTTGTCCATCAAGGAAATCACCAAAGAGAAGGTTAAAGGGGAGAAAATCAATTGGTGGAATTGCATCCAAGCATGGATCAAGGTTAGTCATTCTACCTTCTTTAGAAATTGTGTTAGGATTGAATTAAGACAAATCTAAATTAGGTCTTGGTGATAGATTTCATAATAGAAATCATAAAATATAATTAACATGTGGTATCAGAGCCAATTTAGTTTTTTTTTGTTTAGTTCATCCAGAAATTGTTAAGATTAACGCAAATTAAAAACAAACGTTATGTAAAAGCACTTACGTTACGTGTACGATTTTTTGTTATGGAACAAACGTAACATTAACATAGTGCGTGCATGAAGTTTGTGTAAATTAATTTTCTTTGCGGTTATTGTCATAATATTAAAGAGTCACCATAAAATTTGACACTTTGTGGCTTTCCGACAATAAGAAAGTAAATGCATAATCATCATTTGTTTTTAAAGTGTGAATGTGAAATCTGGGTTTCCCAACAACAAACGTAAGGAACATGATGATTATGAATCAAAAACATAAGTAACTTTTTTGGAATTTAGTTCACATATAATAAATGATTTATTTATAGAATAAGTCATAAAGTTGTGTCGGTTTGTTTTCTGAAAGTTAGTAAACAACAATTTTTTAAAACAACATAAGTGCCTTGTTGGAATTATTATAGTTAAGTTGCCGGTATCGTTAGTGTGCATAAATGTTAATAATTTATCAAAGTAAATGCATATTTGAATTAATAAAAAAAATATATGTTATGTTACCGTTGTCATGTTTCGGTTAATGGTATTTTCATCAACACCATTGAACGTAAGACAACCGTATGGCATAACTAAATCGGTGTTTACTAAGATTTATTTTATTAAATTAAAATAAATAACTAAGTTAAAATAAATAAATAAAATGCTTCCGCGCATTTAAGAAAAATAAGTAATTGTGTTATGAAATATTAACACAATTTAAGTAGTTTTTCCCCCTTAGTTTTTAATATTTATATGTATATAATATGATAGTCACCAAAGTGACATTGTTATGTTACATATAAATATTAAAAGCATTTTACAAAATTTACTAATTGATCAAGATCAAAGATGCTAAATAACATAAACGTTTTAATCGATTAATTAATTTATCTTTTATATTCTAGGAGATTACCCAAAGGTAGATCATTAAATATAATTAATAATAAGAAAATAATTAGTCATTTTTTACTATAGTCGATAATATGTATATCCAAAGATAGCATATTTATTTGACTAGTGTTTGATTTGATTAATATTAAAGGTATATAATTGGCATCGATCGATGAAAGCACTTGTATTTAAATATTGCCCAAAGGTTATTTAAAATACAAGTTTTAGAGTCTTATTAGTCTGAATATATAATAAAAGTCTCAAAGCTCTAACGGGTAAACATGTATGAATGCTTGCAGCTTCATCAAATGTGTTTGCATCTGCTAACTCTGTGGTAAAGTTTAATGGCCTCAACTATGGTGAGTGGTTCGAGCAAATCCGGTTTACACTGGGTGTAATGGCTTTGGACTCCGCCATACTAACTGATGAGGAACCCTCAGCTATTACAGTAGATAGCTTTGAATCTGAAAAGTCTCGTTATGAGAGATGGGAGCGATCTAACAGGCTGAGATTGAACCTTATGAGGTTGACAATGGCAGAAAGTATTAAGCCATCAATGCCTAAGACAGAGAAAGCAAGGGAATTCATAGAGAAAATTAAGGAGTATTCACAATCAGAATTGGCTGACAAGTCAATTGTAGGAAGTCTCATGAATGAGCTAACTACAAAAAAGTTTGACTGGTCTCAGCCAATCCATGATCATGTGACGCTCATGTCTAATCTGGCAGCAAAGCTGACAACCTTGGGAATGGAGGTTAATGAGCAATTCTTGGTTCAATTCATCATGAACTCTCTACCTCTTGAATTTAGCCAGTTCCAGGTGAATTACAACACCATTAAGGATAAATGGAATTTTAAGGAATTAAAGGCTATGCTAATTCAAGAGGAAGGGAGATTAAGGAAGATGAAAGATCAAGTTGCTAACCTCGTAGGTCTTGGAAGTGCCAGTAGCAGCAAAAGAACATCAAGTAGAAAGGACAAAAAGAATGTTAAGAGCTTCACGAAAGGACCTCACCAAATCCAAAAGGAAAAGAAGTGTTTCTTTTATAAGCAAGTAGGACACTTCAAGAAGGATTGTCCTAAAAGGAAGGGTTGGTTCGAAAAGAAAGGTAAACATTACAGTCTTGTTTGCTATGAAATGAATCTTGTTGAAGTTCCTAATAATACTTGGTGGTTAGATTCTGGTGCTACTACTCATGTGTCTCATATTAAACAGGAATTCAGTTCGATCCAGCCTATAAGAGGACATGAACAATACTTGTTCATGGGAAATAGGATGAAGGCACAAATAGAAGGAATTGGGACATATAGATTGATCTTGGACATTGGAAGTCATGTGGATCTTGAAGGATGTCTCTATGTTCCTGAGTGTGCTAGAAATCTTGTTTTTGTTAGTAGGTTGGACAATTTAGGTTTTACTTTTAAGTTTACACATGGTGTTTTCTCATTGTACCGAAATGATTACTTTTATGGTAGTGGTACTTTATTTGATTCACTTTATAAGTTTAACCTTGATGCAAAGTTTTCTGAATCCCTATTTAACGTTGAAAGTCGAGGCATTAAGCGTAGCATAATTAATGAAAATTCTGCTCTCTTGTGGCATCAACGACTAGGTCATATTTCCAAAGAAAGAATTATGAGGTTGATAAAGAATGAAATTCTTCCTCAGTTAGATTTTAGTGACCTAGATGTATGCATCGACTGCATAAAAGGAAAGCAGACAAAACATACTTTAAAGAAACCAGCCACAAGAAGCACTCAGCTTCTTGAGTTAATACACACCGACATATGTGGCCCTTTCGATGCTCCTTCATGGAGTGGCGAAAAATATTTCATCACATTTATTGATGATTACTCACGGTATGGATATACTTATCTACTGCATGAAAAGTCCAAATCAGTGAATGCCCTAGAGGTATTTATTGATGAGGTGGAAAGACAGTTAGATAAAAAGGTTAAAGTAGTGAGATCTGATAGAGGTGGTGAATTTTATGGAAAATTCGATGAAAGTGGACAATGTCCTGGTCCATTTGCAAAGTTACTTGAAAGTAGGGGTATTTGTGCACAATACACTATGCCTGGTACTCCTCAGCAGAATGGTGTAGCTGAGAGGCGGAACCGTACCTTAATAGAAATGGTTAGGAGCATGATGAGTAATTGCTCTTTACCCCTTTCATTGTGGGTATATGCATTAAGAACTGCGACGTATGTACTGAACCGGGTTCCTAGTAAGGCAGTTCCTAAGACCTCTTATGAACTGTGGACGGGAAGGAAACCTAGTTTAAGACATCTACGTGTATGGGGTTGTCCAGCAGAAGTAAGGTTATATAATCCACATGAAAAGAAACTTGATTCAAGGACTGTTAGTGGATTTTTCATTGGCTATCCTGACAAATCAAAGGGGTACACGTTTTACTGCCCTAACCATAGTACGAGAATAGTTGATTCGGGTAATGCAAGGTTCATTGAAAATGGTGAAACTAGTGGGAGTGGTAAACAACGAAAAGTGGACATTAATGAAGTTCAGGTTGAAGTTTCTTCACCTCAAATTCCACCTGAAGTAGTTGTTCCTATTGTTGCATCAGAGTTTAATGACATCATAGGACAACATAATGACGTGCCAGTTCCACCAGTTGATAATACTATTGATGAACCTGTCATAATTCAAGAAGAGAATAGTGAACCACAAATACCTTTAAGGCGATCTGGAAGAGAAAGAAAATCTGCCATTTCAAACGATTACGTGGTTTATACTATTGAAAATGAATGTGACTTAAGCATAGATGAAGATCCGATCTCATTCAAAATGGCCATGAAAAGTGACAATTCTGAATTGTGGTTTGATGCCTCAAAAGAAGAAATGAAATCTATGGATGATAATCATGTATGGGACTTAGTAGAGTTGCCTGATGGTTTCAAAACCGTTGGTTGTAAATGGGTCTTTAAGACTAAACGCGACTCGAAAGACAAAGTTGAAAGACGCAAGTCTCGCCTTGTTGCTAAAGGTTTCACCCAGAAAGATGGCATTGACTATAAAGAGACCTTCTCTCCTGTTTCAAAGAAGGATTCTCTTAGAATTGTTTTGGCTCTGGTGGCTCATTATGATCTCGAGCTTCACCAGATGGATGTTAAAACCGCCTTTCTAAATGGAGATCTTGAGGAGGAAGTATATATGGACCAACCTGAAGGTTTCGTGGTCGCAGGAAAAGAAAATTTAGTGTGTAAGCTGAGAAAGTCAATATATGGACTAAAACAAGCTTCTCGACAATGGTATATAAAGTTTAATGATACCATCACCTCATATGGTTTTGTAGAGATCATCGTTGATCGATGTATCTACATTAAGATCAGTGGGAGTAAGTTTGTGATTTTAGTCCTATATGTTGATGATATTTTGCTTGCTGCAAATGACATGGGTATGTTACATGATGTGAAGAAGTATCTCTCTAAGAATTTTGAAATGAAAGATATGGGTGAGGCATCATATGTGATCGGGATAGAAATATTTCGAGATAGATCACAAGGAATATTAAGCTTGTCTCAGAAAGGATATATCAATAAGATCTTAGAGAGATATAAAATGGAAAAATGCTCTGCAGGAATAGCTCCAATTCAGAAGGGGGACAAGTTCAGTAAAATGCAATGTCCTAAAAATGAATTGGAGCGTAAAGAAATGGAAAGAATTCCCTATGCATCAGTGGTCGGGAGTTTGAACTATGTTCAAACATGTACTCGACCCGATATCAACTTTGCTGTTGGAATGTTGGGTCGATATCAAAGTAATCCCGGAATGGACCACTGGAAAGCTGCAAAGAAAGTTCTCAGGTACTTGCAAGGCACCAAAGAGCACATGCTTACATATAGGAGATCTGATCAGCTAGAAGTCATTGGATATTCAGATTCAGACTATGCTGGATGCGTAGATAGCAGAAAATCAACATTTGGCTATTTGTTCCTATTAGCTGAGGGAGCAATATCATGGAAGAGTGGAAAGCAGTCTGTCATTGCTACTTCCACCATGGAGGCTGAATTTGTGGCATGCTTTGAGGCCACAATTCATGCGTTATGGCTGCGGAACTTTATCTCAGGGCTTCGGATTGTCGACACTATAGCCAAGCCGCTGAGAATTTACTGCGATAATTCTGCAGCTGTCTTCTTTTCAAAGAATGATAAGTACTCAAAGGGTGCTAAGCACATGGAATTAAAGTACTTGTCTGTTAAAGAAGAAGTTCAGAAACGGAGGGTGTCATTTGAGCACATAAGGACGGACATGATGGTAGCGGATCCGCTGACTAAAGGTTTACCACCCAAGGCGTTCAATGGCCATGTAGAGCGTATGGGTATTATAGATAAGGCTTTGCTATTTTAGTTATGGGATGCTCATTATGTATTTGACACTAAGAATTCACTTAAAGTTTAAGTTTCTGATTTATTAATTATGTTATCATTAAAGTATGTGTATACACTTATGGTTTGTAGATAACATATGATTGGTTTTGAGAATAAAGATTCTTCTCATATAAGGATTAATATAAAATTCGAATTGATTTGTGATACATGGAAGGGACTGTGTCGTATAATGACATACAACCGCCATGATTCGATCAATTAAAATTTTAGTAAAAGTCAAATGAACTTGATGGAAAAGTGCACATTAAAGTTATTGAACTCTTAAGTTGACACAAAGGTCAAGTGGGAGAATGTAAGAATATTTTATATGTGACCTATGTGTCTATTGGTTTAATATAAAGTTCAAGTTCATATTAATGTTTTAGATTCTAATATAAAAGACGATACCGTGATGGATCGGTTTCGAGTAATGAATTAGAATCCGGGTGTATTGATAACCCTCCTACTTTACCTTATATTTATAAAGTCCTTAATCTCTTTATTATTACTTCTTACATATATTATCATATCAGTTTTAATACACATGATTATATATTATGGTATATTGAATGGTTACAATAAATGAAAGGCTATAATAATGAAAGGTTGTGTTGGTTTAAACACACCTTTTAGATTAATATAAAAGGCACTCATGCCTCATTCCATTTTGACGTAAGGTAGTTCTAGGACACTATTAATTATAGTGTAGTGACTATCAAAAAGAGATTAAGGAAGGTTGGGGATTTCTTGTCCATCAAGGAAATCACCAAAGAGAAGGTTAAAGGGGAGAAAATCAATTGGTGGAATTGCATCCAAGCATGGATCAAGGTTAGTCATTCTACCTTCTTTAGAAATTGTGTTAGGATTGAATTAAGACAAATCTAAATTAGGTCTTGGTGATAGATTTCATAATATAAATCATAAAATATAATTAACACGGATTACTTGATACCGCGATGGCCAGGCCAGGACGTCTAAACGCCTCCGCCTGTTGCAACGTCATGAATCCTCCGAGTTTAAATCCACTTGACCAACTTTCCCATGAGCTAAGCAAATCAGTTTGTTTTGGTCTACGGAGGCCAATGGTTGAGTTCTAGATTATTAAAGTTTAGCTTTAGTCTTATTCACCTGAATTAGACTAAACATAATTATGCTTCTAAGTGTCTTGTTTAGCTTTTTTTGGGGACTCTTAGATAGAAATTTGCTTCTTAGCAGCTTGAGATTCAAGTTTACTTGTATCACTTTGCCATTTCACATAAATGAATTCACATTCTTGACAATAAAAAATTATGCATGATAATCACGTTGCATTATGCATGACAATATTTGTTTAAAAGCTTTACTTATATATATATATGCTATCTTTGCATATTATTTAGAAAAATATTATACTTAACTAAGAAATTTGTTTGTTTTATCTACAAGGGCTTCATAAGAAAATGAACAATGAGAGTGCACCTCCTCATCCTCGTGACCGTGTTGAAAGGATGAGTCCGGCACTCCGAACTGCCGTCTTAATATAATTGGTTGATATTTCTGAAAGAGCATCCAACAATCCTCCAATAGGCAAACACTTGAACTGTAAGAGTATGCCTTCGGTACGTTCATGACAAGGGAGGAAATTATAATTTTATGTAAACAATGTTGAGGTTACAGAATTTATAACTTCCTCCCTTGTCATGAAGGTACCGAAGGCATATCCTTACAGTTCAAGCGTTTGCCTATTGGAGGGTTGTTGGATGACTCCTTCAAAAATATCAACTACCAATGTTAAGACGTCAGTTCGGAGTGCCGGACTCATCCTTTCAACACGGTCACGAGTAGGCCTGGGCATTTTACCCGGACCCGAAGACCCGACCCGGAACCGACCCGAAAAATCCGGGTCCGGGTAGGACCCGAACCGATCATTTTACCCGATTGGGTTTTGTTGGGGAGGACCCGTGGGTCCTGGACCCGACCCGACCCGAACCCAAAATTCGACGGGTACCCGAAATACCTGAAATTTTTAGTATATATACAGTATATATGAGTGTTTTAATATGTTTTTGGTATTGTGAATATTTTTTTAACTTTCATATTTATGTTTTCGGGTATTTTTCATGTTTTTTGTTCATATTTTGGATAAAATTTTAGATTTTTTTTTGAATATTTTAATATTTTCATGTATATTTTTATGTTTTGGGGTTTTTTTGGCTGGACCCGAACAAGACCCGATCCAGAACCGACTCGAACCCGAACCGAATTTTTTTAATTACCCTATTGGGTCCAACTATTTAAGACCCAACCCGACCCGGATCCGACAAGATCCGAACCGAACCCGAACCGAAAATTTCAAATACCCGATTGGGTCCTAAACTCTAAGACCCAAAAAACTCGAACCCGAAAGGACCCGACTCGAACCCGACCCAAAGACCCGAATGCCCATACCTAGTCACGAGGATGAGGAGGTGCACTCTCATTGTTCATTTTCTTATGAAACCCCTATAGATAAAACAAACAATTTCTTAGTTAAGTATAATATTTTTCTAAATAATATGTAAAGCTTTAAACAAATATTGTCAATTCTTTTGTGACAGACCATATGCACTCATGGATAAAATGCTCTGATAGAGCCACACTGGATAACCGTGCTGGAAGCTAGATATTCAACTAGAGCCAGACGTTCGTCACCAGATATCTAACCATGCGATTAGTATGATGTTGTCCACTTTAAACCTAAACTCTCACAGATTTGTTTTTGGGTCGGTTACTCCCCAAAATAACTCATACTAAGTGTGATGGACCATATATATATATTAGATTTTTTCTGTCAAATATGCGATGTGGGATTCGGATTGTCAATTTTTTCTAACAACATCATGGACATCTTGTATGGCTATAGTAGAGCATATGGTCTAGCATAACAAATTGGTATCATAGCCAAAGTTTCGTAGTCCTTCGTTTGAGGGGAAAATTGATAAAAAAAAAAAAAAGTTTAAATCTCACATCAGATATTAGACATAAAAAGTCTAATATATATTTGGTATAATCCTACTTACTATGAGGCCTTTTGGGGAATAACCAACCGAAAAACAAATTTGTAAGGGGTTAGATCATCTAACCCAGAGAATGCATATAATCCGTCACAAAAGAATCATTTTTTATTTAAATCTTAAATTAAATTACTCTTTTAAAAAAACTTAACATTATAATAAATTAACACTATAAATTAGTTAACTTGCCACTATAGATGAGAGATGAAAAGTTGTTCAAAAACAAAAATAGTGTATTTGGTCAAAACTTATCTCCGGAGATTAGGCTTTTGGGGATTTTTCTAACAATTGCCCAAGAGGGTTTGGTATTGGAAGCGTTTATATATTGGGCCGCTATTATGATATACATTGGACTAATTATGGCCCATTAACAATCCAACATATAATCAAACATGTGCGTCTTTTCTTCCAATCCTTTTAACCCAAACCCCAGACAAAGAGGGCAAAATCGCGAGAGGTGATGGCCTCCGGCAAAGATTCCGATCGTACCTTAGGGTACATGACCCGGAAGGATACCGAAGTCAAGCTCCCACGCCCGACCCGGGTCAAGAACAAAACTCCAGCCCCGGTTCAAATCACCGCCGAGCAGATCCTAAGGGAAGCTCGAGAGAGGCAAGAGGCCGAGATCCGTCCTCCCAAGCAGAAAATCACTGACTCCACCGAGCTCTCCGACTATCGCCTCCGTCGTCGCAAGGAGTTCGAGGACAAGATCCGCCGCGCGAGATGGAACATCCAAGTCTGGATGAAGTACGCCCAGTGGGAAGAGTCCCAGAAGGACTACGCGCGCGCTCGGAGCGTGTGGGAACGCGCCATCGAGGGCGATTACCGGAACCACACGCTGTGGCTGAAGTACGCCGAGTTCGAGATGAAGAACAAGTTCGTGAACAGCGCCAGGAACGTCTGGGACCGAGCCGTCACGCTTCTCCCTCGCGTGGACCAGCTCTGGTACAAGTACATTCACATGGAGGAGATACTCGGCAACATCGCCGGCGCTAGGCAGATATTCGAGCGGTGGATGCAGTGGTCGCCGGATCAGCAAGGCTGGCTCTCATTCATCAAGTTCGAGCTTAGGTATAACGAAATCGAACGCGCTAGATCCATCTACGAAAGGTTTGTGCTTTGCCATCCGAAGGTGTCTGCTTATATCCGATTCGCCAAGTTCGAGATGAAAGGAGGTGAAGTTGCACGTGCCAGGAACGTGTACGAACGTGCCACGGGTAAGCTTGCGGACGATGAAGAAGCTGAGACGCTCTTTGTGGCGTTTGCTGAGTTCGAAGAGCGTTGCAAGGAGCCGGAGCGTGCTAGGTTTATCTACAAGTTCGCTCTTGATCATATTCCTAAAGGGAGAGCTGAGGATTTGTATAAGAAGTTTGTGGCGTTTGAGAAACAGTATGGTGATAAGGAAGGGATTGAGGACGCAATTGTTGGGAAGAGGAGGTTTCAGTATGAAGATGAAGTGAGGAAGAACCCTTTGAACTATGATTCTTGGTTTGATTATGTTAGGCTTGAAGAAACTGTAGGGAACAAAGATAGGATAAGAGAGATCTATGAGAGGGCTATTGCTAATATTCCACCTGCTGAAGAGAAACGATACTGGCAAAGATACATCTACCTCTGGTGAGTTTAGTTTTTACCGATGTTGGTAATAATGCAGAATCGATTTAGTTAGAATTGGAATGTTGCCTTCTTATGTGAATTATGCTTTGGATAAGAAGGTTAAGTTGAGTTTGCTTTAACTGAGTTGTTAGAGTTTGATCATGGTTTGCATAAGAAGATTAGGTTCAGTCATATCAACTTCGTTGAGGTTTTAGCGCATCATAGTCTCTAAATCTGTTGAAATTCGCATTGTGTGGAAAGCTATTGTGTTGTTTCTCTTTTATTAGCATATTTGGTTCTGCGGTTTAGTTAAGAATGAAGAACCGGTTTAGAATTGTAATGTTGGGTTCATGATACGCTTAGGAAGTTTAAGTTTAGCTTCCTTTAACTGGACTGTTTATGTTTGGTTGTCTTAGTCAGATATTAGTTCTTATGTTGATCATCTTTGTCGAGTTTGTAGCACATTCATGTCACTGGAAAAGCTATTGTTGTCTGTTTGTCTTTTGTTAGCATATTCTGTTCGGCGTTTTACTGAAACACTGACACTGATGTAACTAATTGGTGTAGGATTAACTATGCATTGTATGAAGAGATTGAAACTGAAGATGTGGAGCGTACACGAGATGTATACAGGTACGCCAAAGCCTACCTATTCTGAAACTTGTGAAGTTTACATTCATTTGTGTTTCACTCTAGCAGTTTAGTTTGACTATCTGTATTCGTCTTATACAGAGAATGCCTCAAGCTTATCCCCCACTCCAAATTTTCCTTTGCCAAAATATGGTTGCTTGCTGCTCAGTTTGAAATCCGGCAATTGAATCTCGCCGGTGCTCGGCAGATATTAGGAAACGCGATTGGGAAAGCTCCAAAAGATAAGGTAAGGATGGATTTTGTTTGAACATTATATGTTTTATTGCTCTCGTTTCAACCACACACATGGTGTACTTACTCTATGTTATCTTCTTCTTCTGCAAAAACAGATATTTAAAAAATACATCGAGATTGAACTCCAACTGGGAAACATGGATAGGTGTAGGAAGCTTTATGAGCGTTACCTTGAGTGGTCTCCCGAGAATTGCTATGCTTGGAGCAAATATGCTGAGCTAGAGAGATCTCTTGCTGAGACTGAACGAGCTAGAGCCATCTTTGAGCTGGCAATATCTCAGCCAGCTCTTGACATGCCCGAACTACTATGGAAGGTAAAATATTCAGTCCTATACATTCAAATAAGTAAAATATTCATCTAAGACTTTTGAATCGATTGGATCATTGAAACTCTATATTTTTGTGTGGCAGGCATACATAGATTTTGAGATAGCAGAAGGAGAATTAGAGAGGACGCGGGCTTTATATGAGCGACTTTTGGACCGCACAAAGCATTACAAGGTGTGGGTTAGTTTTGCAAAGTTTGAAGCTTCTGCTGTGGAACAAGACGAGGACGAGGACGAGGAAGACCAAGATGGAAGTGATGCTATTGATGCTATTGAACTCAAGAAAGAGTGCATCACACGCGCCAGAGGTAAGTTAAAAATTACATGTTGTCATATGAGTTTTGATGATTCCTTGTGACATGTTTCAACTGTTTGATATTTATTTTCTTGCTTCTACTCAGCGATTTTCGAGAGAGCCAACAGCTACTACAAAGAATCTGCACCAGAGTTGAAAGAAGAACGAGCTACACTATTGGAAGATTGGCTTAACATGGAGGGAAACTTTGGTAATCTCGGTGATGTGAGTGTGGTACAATCTAAGCTCCCAAAGAAGCTCAAGAAGAGAAAACCAATCGCAAGAGAAGATGGCTCCACAGAGTACGTTTTGCAATACATATATCATTTCTCAATCTTGATATCTGATGATCGAAGGCTTAATCTGAACATTTTGTTCGAATTTTTGGCAGGTATGAAGAATACATTGATTACCTATATCCAGAAGAATCACAGACAACAAATCTCAAAATTCTTGAAGCTGCTTACAAGTGGAAGAAGCAGAAGCTTGCTGGTTCTGAGGAGGATTACGATTGACTAAAGTGTCTTTGATTTACATCAAAACTGTGAGTCGATGTTTTGTATTCTTTCTTGGTTCTCTGTACATCGCCACTCATCCTTTATGATTTAGCAGTTGTCTTTTTTATTGCGTTAGCACAAAAAACCTCAATCTGTTATTGCTTTTGTTCCTTTTTGGAATTAGACCTTCCGGTTTGCGTTTTCCGGTTTAGAAAATATGGGTTAATCAGGAGTCTAAATTCCGGTTATTATTTTTTTTTGGGCTTGTGAGTGGTGAAACTTAAAGAGAAATGCACCCTCTTAGTCTAACTAGGCAAAAATACGAACACATACTTAATCCAATATGAATCAAAAATTCAGTGTGATAAGAGGAAACTTTAAAAGTTGGGGAATGCGCTTGTTGTAAATCTTTCTTTCACCATACTTATAAGTTCATGCGCAATTTTTCTCCTGAGATAAGGTTTTAGATTGATTTTTGGGGTTACCAGCATTGATTCTGTTTTATAGTTTTTTTGAAGAACTAGTGATCAACCCGCCCTACGGGCGGGATAGGCAAATAAATAAAAAATAATATATTTTAAATATTTAGTTTACTCTTCACAAAATATAACATTAATTTATATTTTTTTTATTTCTTATTTCTTTGAAAGAAATATATATTTGAACTGAAATTAGTTTATATATATATATATATATATATATTTATTCAAAAAATTACGTGTGTAAATTTTTGTTTATTCGGTTTATTTTGGTCTATTTATGTGTATTAAGTTTATTTGGTTGATAAATCGGTTTACTTGCCAACCGAACCATAAACCAATTAAAATTTTAATATTGACCGATTGTTTTATAGTTATCTTGAAATTTTATATTGAAATTATAAAATGTGAGCTGGTGTAGATTATACGCATTGTGCTCTTATCATAATATGATTTTTGCGTACTCTTCTAAATTTACCTTCACATACATATTTTTGTGTTCATGTAAGCATGTCTAAGAAGCAATGACGATTATGGCTTTGATTTACCTCTAATAATACCTAGGGCAGTTATTCTGCCTTTTTTGACATGTCCTCCGTAAATATACACCTTCGATCTGACTTCTAAGGCTTGATAAATATTAAAATTTCACATTCAAAAACCCATCTTGAAACATCTTCTTCCTTCTCTCCACTGCTATGGTATGTGTTTTCTTTAAGTCATACAACCACCACAACCAATCCGTGACCACACCACCTCCCGTGACTCAACTCTGCCGTCACTGCCATAGCTCACTATGACCCTACCACCACTTCTCCACCGTTTTACAACAACTTTCATTCGACTCATCATGAAACTTTGGCATTTATTCACTTTTGTTGCTTTTTATAATTTCTAAAGCGCCATTTGATGCAAGACTCGTCATTTCCTGCATTAATCCATCATATCCTTTCTTTTCTTTATGTTTCAATCTAGAGAAGATGACAAAAAAATATTTAAGATTCCAACTTTTTAAAAATATATTATCTCCTACATTTTTGTTTCTTCTTCTTACCTGAGATAACTGAACAAAATCATCAGACTGAGGACTGAGAAGTAGTTTTAACAATCAAGTTCTTTTATTACTTCAAATGTACATTAGATCAGACTCAATTTAAGGTCATACTCGAAATTGTAACAAAATCTTCAAGACAATGCAACTGCTGTTGCAATTATGTTCACATATAACACTTGATGGAACCATGAATCATTGAAGTTTGACTACTGATTATTAGAGTTCGCTAAATGAAAAACTCATTCTAAATAACATGTGAAAAATACTCAATGATGTTATTCATGTTGTACCTCAACTTCAGATAAATATTTAATTTAGTTTTTTTATTTCTTAATTGTAGATTTATTTATTATTTTTTTTTAAAAAAAAATTGTATCTTTACTTATTCTAGTTTTCTTGCTTGTATATCAAATGATAATATTATGATAGATGTTTAATGTAATATTTATATTTCTTATATTGTAAATTTACTTATTATTTATATTTTCTTATATTGTATATTTACTTAATAATTACTTTTGTTTCTTATATTGTAATATTTATATTTCTTATATTGTATATTTACTTATTATTTATATTTTCTTACATTGTATATTAACTTTTTATATAAAATGATAATATTGTGATAGATGTTTAATGTAATATTTCTATTTCCTATATTGTATATTTACTTATTATTTATATTTTCTTATATTGTATTTAATTATTAATTATTTTTGTTTTTAATAATATCACATGACTTCTTTTGGAAGAAAGATTTTATACTGATGTGGACACTTCCTGAAACCTCAAATAGTCAATTTTATTAGTATATTTTTAATATCAATGATAATATTGTGATAGATGTTTAATATAATATTTCTATTTCTTATATTGTATATTTATTTATTATTTATATTATTTATATTGTATATTCAATTTTTATATCGAATGATGATATTGTGATAGATGTTTAATGGAATATTTATATTTCTTATATTGTATATTTACTTATTATTTATATTTTCTTATATTGTATATTTACTTATTATTTATATTTACTTATTATTTATATTTTCTTATATTGCATATTTACTTATTAATTATTTTTATTTCTTATATTGTAATATTTCTATTTCTTATCTTGTATATTTACTTATTATTTTATTATATTGTATATTTACTTTTTACATCAAATGATAATATTGTGATATATGTTTAATGTAATATTTCTATTTCTTATATTGTATATTTACTTATTATTTATATTTTCTTATATTGTATATTTACTTTTTATATCAAATGATAATATTGTGATAAATGTTAATATAATATTTCTATTTCCTATGTTGTATATTTACTTATTAATTATATTTCCTTATATTGTATATTTACTTATTAATTATTTTTGTGTTTTTAATAATAATGTCACATGACTTTTTTGAGAGAAAAAATACGATATTAATGTAATATTTATATTTCATATGTTGTATATTTACTTATTATTTATATTTTCTTATATTGTATATTTACTTATTAATTATTTTTGTGTTTTAAATAATAATACCACATGGTTTTTTCTCATAGAAAAATTTACGATGATGTGGACGCTCCCTGGAGCCCAGGATAGTCCCTTTCATTCGACTCATCATGAAACTTTGGCATTTATTAATAGTATAGATTGTCTTCTTGTAGGTATTTAAAGAGCCAAATCTGGCTCCACATTTTCACTCTCTGAAACAAATAGACTTTGAGAGATTCTGCCTCCTCACTACATATGCACACCTAAAACACATTTATATATTGCTAAATCATAAAGATGAGTGTAAAAATATAAATTATTAGAGTAAAAATAGAAAATTGTTATTTTCCCTTATAAATAGAGAAAAAAAATATCCATCTATTAAAAAAATATCAATGGGTAAGAGTAAATATTTCTAAATATTATATAAATGCAAAAAAAATAGCAATAGATTAGGGATGTTTTTAGTCTCAGAAAACCAATTTCTTAAAGGTAAACTGGCAACTTGGAGCTGAAGCCATAAATTTATACGCCGCGTGAGAGGATTACAGCTTGAGATGGATGGGTGGATATTAATGACTGATTCACTGGTTACGTAATTAGTAGAGATTTGAAAATTAAATGGCATATTTGTTTCTCCAGCAAAAAAAAAAAAAAAAGAGAGGCAGGAAATGTGCTTGTGGTGAGGCGTTAATCATGAGCAGGTCCAACATGACCGCATTATACATGCATGCATTGCATTGCATGCCTCGAAGATGTTTTTTTTTTTTTTCTTCTTTTTTTTTTTAAAAAAAGAGAGAGAAGTGGTAGAAGCGTAAATAATAGGTGAAGAGTCAAATGATAGTTTGACGGCGATGACGACAATTTTAAAGAAGCAAAGAAATCGCCTAAACTGGCAGAAGCGTAATAATCCAAAAATGAAAAGAGCCTTTGTGGAAGACCAAATTTTCCACCCCAAAAAAGAAAAAAGATTATCTCTGCCTTCTCCCTCATTCGTCTTCTCAAAATTAAAGAAAACAAAATTTTCTCTGCTCATAATTGGTCTCTTCTCTCCCCTCCCCACATAAGTCCAAACCAAATCACTTTTCTTTTTTTCTTCAACCTCTCTCTCCCTCCCTCCCTCGCTTCGATTTTCAATTTTCTTTTCATCTCTGGAGCTTCGATTGCTAGGTTAGAAATGGCTTCGATTTCTCCGCGATTGTTTTACTGACAACTACTTTGTTTGTTTTGATTCTTCCACTGGATGCTTTTGATTGCACAGACAGTAGTAGCAGATGAACTGATCATGAACATTTTTTTCTCTCTTTGTCGATGATGATGCTCTATACTCTGTGAAATTTACAAGTTCCTTGTTCCCTTGATTCTTTTTTGTTGAGGTTTTGATCATTTCACATCTGATTATTTGCAGGTCATCCATCATTCCTTCATCTGGTTATTCAATAAAAAGTAGTGATAGAGAGTTTTATAAGGTAAAAATCAAGGCCGTTTTCACACTTGCTTGTTTTTGCCTCTTCTTCTCTTGTTCTTTCCATAAGAACTACTTGATCAAATTCATATTTGATTTCTTATGTTACTATTAGATATATATGTCATTAAGCTTCCCATCAACTACTGCTTTGAATCCTCTGTTCTCCATAATTGTACATTTAAATCTTTTCTCTTTTCCATACAGGGCCAACCCCCCCACCATTGAATCTATTCTGATAGAGCGAGGGAGCGAGCTCAAAGGAAGTTTTGGGATAAAAAGGGTAAGAGTATATCTAGAAAGGGAAAATTCCTTTAAAATACACGGACTAATTTCCATTTGCTAATAAAATACATGAACTATTTTGGATCCCCGTTTAATACACAAACTAATTTTTGTTGCCTATTAAATACACAAACTAATTTTTGTTGCCTATTAAATACACAAACTTTTGAAATTCGCAGTTTTTACACATCGTTTTAGACGGCGTTAACTTTATTTAACAGAAGTGACGACGGCGTTATGACGGCGTTAATGTTAATTAAACACATTTAAATTATGAAATCAAAATTCCTTAAAAATACATGAACTAATTTCATTTGCTAATAAAATACACGAACTATTTTTGATTCCCGTTTTAATACATGAACTACTTTTTGTTTTCCATTAAATACACAAAATTTTGAAAAAAATCAGAATTTTACACATCGATTTAGACGACGTAAACTATGTTTAACAGAAGATGACGTTAGTTTTAACTAAACATGTGGTTAAACTGTGAAAGCACGCTCACCCTCAGCCAAAACCTCTTAAATCGATTGAGCCAAATTAGTTTCAATTCGAGTATGGCACCCTAATCAATTCCAACCTCTTTTATTCTCCAAACTTTGTTCATTCTCTTCTTCTTTCCTTTGATTTCCCTTTATATCGTTTTGGAATAAAGTCGATTTCTATGTCGTGAAAAAGAATGAAGAAAACTAGGTAATTTTAAATGAACTTCTGATTTTAGAATTAGTTTATGTTATGTATTTCTGGTTCTTATTTTTTTCTTTGGTTGTAGTGATAATGATTCAATCAAGGTTAATTTACACTATGATCAATAAGTTTAGTGTTATGAATTAGGTTGTACATATATTTGTTATTTTCTACTATGATCAATAAATTTGAAATTTCATCCAAAAATACACTATGTAAGCGTAATAGGGAAGAAAACTAACAATATAATCTATCAGGAGGATTTTCATTTTCTATTAAACATAGTTGACTTCGTCTAAATCGATGTGTAAAATCTGAAAAAATCAAAAGTTTGTGTATTTAATGGAAAACAAAAAGTAGTTCGTGTATTAAAACGAAAATCCAGAATAGTTTGTGTATTTTATTAGCAAATAAAATTAGTTCATGTATTTTTATGGAATTTTTATTTCATAATTTAAACCTGTGTTTAATTAACAATAACGCCGTCGTCACTTCTGTTAAATATAGTTAACACCGTCTAAAACGATGTGTAAAAACTGCGAATTTCAAAAGTTTGTGTATTTAATAGGCAACGAAAATTAGTTCATATATTAAATAGGGATCCAAAATAGTTCATGTATTTTATTAGCAAATGAAAATTAGTCCGGGTATTTTTAAGGAATTTTCCCATCTAGAAACTCCTCCCTATATTTACCCTTTTTTACTAGTACTAATTTTCTGTATTATGTTAAATTTATGATCGCATCGAGATTGGTTTAGTTGAAACTCTATTATTGTTTATTGTCATCTCTAACATAAGAACAAAAAGTAGTAACATCTCACATTTTCTGATAGGGAAAATTCCTTAAAAATACCCGGACTAATTTCCATTTGCTAATAAAATACATGAACTATTTTGGATCCCCGTTTAATACATGAACTAATTTTCGTTGCCTATTAAATACACAAACTTTTGAAATTCGCAGGTTTTACACATTGTTTTAGACGGCGTTAACTATATTTAACAGAAGTGACGACGGCGTTTAATTGTTAATGTTAATTAAACACATGTTTAAATTATGAAATCAAAATTTCTTAAAAATACATGAACTAATTTCATTTGCTAATAAAATACACGAACTATTCTGGATTCCCGTTTTAATACACGAACTACTTTTTGTTTTCCATTAAATACACAAACTTTTGAAATTTTTCAGATTTTACACATCGATTTAGACGACGTCAACTATGTTTAACAGAAGATGACGTTAGTTTTAACTAAACATATGGTTAAACTCTGAAAGCACGCTCACCTTTAGCCAAAACCTCTTAAATCGATTGAGCCAAGTTAGTTTCAATTCGAGTATATCACCCTAATCAATTTCAACATCTTTTATTCTCCAAACTTTGTTTATTTTCTTCTTCTTTCCTTTGATTTCCTTTTATATCGCTTCAGAATAAAGTCGATTTCTATGTCGTGAAAAAGAATGAAGAAAACTAAGTAATTTTAAATGAACTAACAATATAATCTACCAGGAGGATTTTCATCTTCTGTTAAACAATTTTAATGGAAAACAAAAAGTAGTTCGTGTATTAAAACGGGAATCCAGAATAGTTCGTGTATTTTATTAGCAAATAAAATTAGTTCATGTATTTTTAAGGAATTTTGATTTCATAATTTAAACATGTGTTTAATTAACACTAACGCCGTCGTTACTTCTGTTAAATAAAGTTTAACGCCGTCTAAAACGATGTGTAAAACTTGCGAATTTCAAAAGTTTGTGTATTTAATAGGCAACGAAAATTAGTTCATGTATTAAACGGGGATCTAAAATAATTCATGTATTTTATTAGCAAATGAAAATTAGTCTGGGTATTTTTAAGGAATTTTCCCTTTCTGATATATGAAGTATCTCTTTTTATCTTTCTAGAGGTCCTAATGTGCTTTTCTAAACTTGCTGAGCTGGCTCCACATGACATTTCTTGTCTCACCCAATACCATGCCGTTACCAACTTAGACCCTGGCACTAATAAAAGGGATTAGCGTTAAATCAAACTTGTTTAATTCTTCTTCATTTTGCATTTACCCTTTTTTTTTGGTATCCTCTGTATATATAAATACCTTATCACTTGGTAAGAAATACACAACGATGCAAGGCTTTTGGATCTATGAGATCTACCTATGTTCTTTGCTGGTCCCACTAATTACATTATTGTCTGTATACTTTGTCTGAGTTCTATTATTTTATTCTCTCTCTCTACTGAAAACCAAGATGCGAACCTATAATCTGAAAGCCAAGTTTAGTAATGTGTGTTACTAGTATTATATATTAACAAGCATGAATGTGAAATGGATGGTAACTCTTTTCTAATTAAATAATGCCATTTATTTTGAACAAAGTTTAGTTTTGCTAGTCATAACGTTTCTTCTGATATGTTTCTCTGCGTTTTGTGCAACGACAGATCGTCTTTGATGGAGTTTCACAGATGAATGAATATTGGGTTCTCAAAACCTCCTTATTGTTAGAGTTGCCTCGATAAATAATATTTGGTTGAAGAAGTAAATCCAGAGAAACCAAAGAAAAGAAGATATGAGAAAGCATCGGTTTAGAGAGACATTGAAGTCTTTCTTTGAGCCTCATTTTGATCATGAGAAAGGCGAAATGCTCAAAGGAACAAAATCTGGTAATTTTCCTACAATACTAAGTTTTTGTTTCACATGTCCAGTGAAAACCACCGTAAACTCTTGTTTTAATAACTGCTTACATGAAAAGTATTCTCATCATCTGATGCAGAAATGGATGAAAAGGTGAAGAAAATCTTGGGAATGGTTGAGAGTGGAGACATCGAGGAAGATAAATCTAAAAGACAAGTGGTTTCTGAGTTAGTGAATGAATTCTACAACGCGTACCAGTCTCTATATCGCAAGTACGATGATCTAACAGGACAGATTAAGAAAAAGGTCCACGGGAAAGGAGAAAGCTCTTCATCATCGAGTTCAGACTCGGATTCTGACCATTCTTCGAAGAGAAAGACCAAGAGAAATGGAAAAGTAGAGAAAGATGTTGAGTCTGTAACAGAAGGACAAACGGGAGCTGCTAATCTTGAAATTGCTGATCTGAAAGAAAAGTTGACAACGAGTGTTGAAGAAAAAGAAGCAGTAGATTCTGAGCTTGAAGCAGCTTTGGTGAAGTTAAAAGAATCAGAAGAAATCATCAGAAATTTGAAACTTGAAACTGAGAAGTTAGAGGGCGAGAAGACAACAGCTCTGAGTGATAGCAGAGAACTACGGCAGAAACTAGAAGTTGCGGGAAAAACAGAAACTGATCTGAGCCAGGCGTTAGAAGGTATGAAAAAGGAAAGAGATCAACTGCAAACTGAGATAGACAATGGTATCAAAAGATATCAAGAAGCTGAAAAAGTTGCAGAAGACTGGAAAACAACGAGTGATCATCTCAAAGATGAAGTTTCTAATTTCAAGCAGCAGCTAGAAGCATCAGAAAAGCGAGTTTCTGATCTGACCCGCGTAATGGATAGCGCAGAGGAAGAGAACAGATCTCTATCCTTGAAAGTTTCGGAGATTTCAGGTGATATCCAACAGGCACAGAACACCATACAAGAACTCACTTCCGAACTGGGAGAGATGAAAGAAAAATACAGGGAAAAAGAGAGTGAACACTCTAGTTTGGTGGAGTTACATGAGACCCATGAGAAAGAATCATCGAGCCAAGTGAAAGAATTAGAAGCACGAGTAGAATCATCAGAGAAAGTAATTGTAGATTTGAACCAAAACCTGAATAATGCAGAGGAAGAGAAGAAACTGCTCTCTCAGAGAATCTCACAAATCTCTAACGAGATTCAAGAGGCGCAGAACACCATACAAGAACTCATGTCTGAGTCTGAACAGTTGAAAGAGAGCCACAGTGTGAAAGACAGAGAAATGTTCGGGTTGAGGGACATCCATGAGACTCATCAGAGAGAATCATCCACCCGTACGAGTGAATTAGTAGCTCAACTGGAATCCTCAGAGAACCGGATCTCAGATTTGAATGCGAGTCTGAAGGCTGCAGAGGAAAAAAACAAAGCCATCTCCTCGAAAAATGTGGAAACTCTAGACAAGCTAGAGGAGGCACAGAAGACGATAGATGAACTCATGGCTGAACTGGGAGAGTTGAAAAACCGACACAAAGAGAAAGAGAAGGAGATTTCTAGTTTGGTGGAGGTACATGAGGCACATCAGAGAGATTCAACAAGCCGAGTGAAAGAATTAGTAGAAGTGGTGGAATCAGCAGAGCAACAGGTTGCAGATATGAAACAGAGTTTGGACAATGCAGAGGAAGAGAAAAAACTGCTCTCTCAGAAAATATCAGAAATCTCTACCGAGATTCAAGAGGCACACAACACCATACAAGAACTCATGTCTGAAACTGGACAGTTGAAAGAGAGCCACGGTGAAAAAGAGAGAGAACTTTCGAGTTTGAGAGACATCCACGAGACTCATCAGAGAGAATCATCCACCCGAGTGAGTGAACTAGAAGCTCAGCTAGAATTGTCGGAACAGCGCGTCTCAGATTTAAGTGTGAGATTGAAGGCTGCAGAAGAGGAAAACAAAGCTATTTCCTCGGAAATTTTGGAAACTAGAGACAAGCTCGAACAGGCACAGATCACCATTCAAGAACTAGTCGCTGAATTGGGAGAGATGAAAGAAAGATACAAGGAAAAGGAGAGTGAGCATTCTAGTTTGGAGGAGTTACATGAGACCCATGTTAGAGAATCAGCGAGTCATGTGAAAGAATTACAAGTGCAAGTGGAATCATCAGAGAAATTGGTTGCAGATTTGAACCAAACCCTTAACAATGCAGAGGAAGAGAAAAAGCTGTTATCTCAGAAAATATCAGAAATCTCCAAAGAGATTCAAGAGGCGCAGAACACCATACAAGAACTCGTGTCTGAGTCTGAACAGTTGAAAGAGAGCCACAGTGTGAAAGAAAGAGAATTTTCTGGTTTGAGGGACATCCACGAGACTCATCAGAGAGAATCATCCACTCGCACGAGTGAGTTAGAAGCTCAACTGAAATCATCGGAACAGCGAGTCTCAGAGTTGAGTGCGAGTCTGAATGTTGCAGAGGAAGAAAGCAAGTCCATGTCCTCAAAGATCTTGGAAACTACAGACGAGCTCAAACAGATGCAGAACAAGGTACAAGAACTAATGGCTGAATTGGCAGAGTCGAAAGATATACACATACAGAAAGAGAGTGACCTTTCTAGTTTGGTGGCGGTACACGAGACACATAAGAGAGATTCATCAAGTCGAGTGAAAGAATTAGAAGCGCTGGTGGAATCAACAGAGCAACGAGTTAAAGATTTGAACCAGAGCCTAAACAGTGTTGAGGAGGAGAAGAAGCTGTTATCTCAGCGAATTTCAGATATGTCGAATGAGATCAAGCAGGGGGAGAACACGATACAAGAACTCATGTCTGAGTCCGGACAGTTAAAAGAGAGCCACAGTGAGAAAGACAAGGAACTTTTCAGTTTAAGGGATATCCATGAGACTCATCAGAGAGAATCATCCACTCAACTAAGAGATTTGGAAGCGCAACTGAAGTCATCTGAACAACGTGTTTCGGATTTGAGCGAAAGCCTGAAGATTGCAGAGGAAGAAAACAAATCCATGTTCACTAAAATCTCAGATACTTCAGGGGAGCTAGAAAGGGTACAGATCACGTTACAGGAACTCACAGTTGAGTCAGGCAAGCGAATAGAGCAGCTTGCTGAGAAAGAAGCAGAACTTTTACATCTGACAGAGAAGGAAAGTAAATCACAGGTGCAAATAAAAGAACTAGAAGCAACAGTAGCGACCCTTGAGTTGGAACTACAGTCAGTTCGAGCCCGGACAGTAGATCTTGAGACAGAAATTGCTGGAAAGACCAGTGAAGTTGAGCAACTGGAAGCGCAAAACAGAGAAATGGTTGCTAGAATCTCGGAACTTGAGAAGACAATGGACGAGAGAGGAACTGAACTCTCTGCTTTAACCCAAAAACTTGAGGATAAGGAGAAGCAATCATCGTCCACAATTGAGAGTTTGACAGCTGAGATCGATGGCCTAAGAGGAGGACTAGATTCAGTGACTGCTCAAAAAGATGACTTAGTGAAGCTAATGGAGAGCAAAGGCGATGAAGCTTCAATGCAGATTAAGGGTTTGGCGGATGAGATCGATGGCCTGGGCCAGAAAGTGGTCTCACTTGAAAGCAAGAAAGCAGAACTAGAGATCCAACTTGAGAAGAAGTCCGAGGAGATCACAAGCAAGGTCAAAGATCACGATAATATTCTAGAAGAAAGAAATTGTTTATCTGAGAAAGTCAAGAGTCTTGAAGTTGAGATAGAGACTCTACAGAAACAGAGAAGTGAGCTTGACGAGGAGCTAAGAACTAAAACAGAAAAGATCCTTCAAATGCAGGATAAGATAAACGAAGCCTCTGCTGATACAGTGGTCTTAACAGAACAGATCAACAGTCTGCAGCATGAACTTGATTCTCTGCAGATGAAGAAGACTGAAACCGAATCAGAGCTTGATAGAGAGAAGCAAGAGAAATCAGATTTGTCTAATCAGATCATCGATGTCAAAAAAGCATTGGTTGAGCAAGAAGCTGCTTTCAATACGCTGGGAGAGGAACACAAACAGATCAAAGAACTGTTCAAAGAACGTGAGGAAACACTTAATAAACTAACAGAGGATCACAAAGAAGCCCAAAGATTGTTGGAGGAGACAGGTAATGAAGTATCATTCAGAGATTCTGCAATCGCAGGTCATGAAGAGAAAATGGAGAGTTTACGTAACGAGCTGGAAATGAAAGGAGAAGAGATAGAAACTCTCATGGAGAAGATCAGTAACATTGAGGTTAAGCTACGTTTATCGAACCAGAAACTGAGGGTAACCGAACAGGTGCTAACAGAGAAAGAGGAAGCTTTCAGGAGAGAAGAAGCTAAGCACTTAGAGGAACAAGCAGTGCTTGAGAAAAGCCTCACCGTGACTCATGAGACTTATCGAGGTATGATGAAAGAGATTTCAGAAAAAGTGAACACAACACTAGATGTCTTTCAATCAATGTCGGGAAAACTCACGGAGAAGCAGGGGAAGTACGAGAAAACGGTAATGGAGGCATCAAAATTACTGTGGATTGCGACGAACTGGGTGATAGAGAGGAATCACGAGACGGAGAAGATGAAGAAAGAGATGGAGAGGAAAGAAGAAGAAATAAAAAAGCTTGGAGAGAAAGTAAGAGAAGATGAAAAGGAGAAGGAGAGGAAAGAAGAGGAAATAAAGAAGCTCGGAGAGAAAGTAAGAGAAGATGAAAAGGAGATGGAGAGGAAAGAAGAGGAAATAAAGAAGCTTGGAGAAAAAGTAAGAGAAGACGAAAAGGAGAAGGAGAGGAAAGAAGAGGAAATAAAGAAGCTTGGAGAGAAAGTAAGAGAAGATGAAAAGGAGAAGGAGAGGATGAAGGAGACTTTGGTGGGACTTGGAGAAGAGAAAAGAGAAGCAATAAGACAATTATGTGTGTGGATCGATCACCACAGAGGTCGCTGTGAATATCATGAAGAGGTTTTGTCTAAGACTGTTGTGGGTCGAGGGCAAAGACAGTCGCAGCGAGCCTAAGAGCTAGCGCCATCATCAGAGACAATGTGGTACGTTTCTTTTCTTTACCACCTCACATGAATGCAAACAATGTATTATGTGGTTCTTAGGTTTTGGGTTTTGGTCAATCAGGAAGCTGGACTTCCGGAAAACTCTTGGCTGAGAGGATATTTTTGGTCGACTACCTTTGTGTCTGTTGTGTTTGTTGCATTATTCATCTCCCATGTATTTGTTTTAGCTGTTGTTTTCAAGTCAATTTGGGTTGTATTGTGAGCAAAGTTTGGTGGTGGGATTTAATGGAAACAAAGGGCATCTTGCAAATGAATATGATTTATATTTTTTGAGGGTGTGATTGTACAGAACGATTAATCAATGTTGTTGGTATAGTGTTTTTGAGTCTTTGGTATTTGTTAAATACAAGTGACTTTTGTTCTTGGTAACTATAATAATCATATACTCCCTCCGTTTCATATTAGTTGTCGTTCTAGATTTATCCACACAGATTAAGAAAATATTTAATTTTACATATTTTTAAAATAAAAACACTATTATCAATACACCTAACCATATATCAACCAATAGAAAAATAGAATTTAGAATATTACCAATAAATTTTGCATTGAAAAACGAAAAACAACACTTATTTTGAAACAAAAATTCTACTCCAAAACGACAAGTAATTTGAAACGGAGGGAGTACATAACTTAGAATCATCCTGACCATTTCTTGATATCCAAGTTATGGTCCCTTTAAATGATATGTACTTGGTGGAACTATGATTTAAATACATGATTTACATTTTAATATTATATATTGTATAACTCTATATTTTATTGTTTAAGTTTATTATTCAACATTGTTAATATATAATGATTTATCTTTGCCATTTTACTTTATTATTTATTTTTATTACAAACTAATATATTTTCAAGATCAATACACAAATTCATAATTTGAAATAATCAGGTAAGAAACCTCCTTCAAAATATTTTTTAAATTTCTACAGTTTGCATACAATAAAATTTTAAAATTATTTATTATACTATATAAATGATATTTGTTTAGGAAAAAAAATATATATATATACATATTCATTTTGTGTTTAAAAATATACTCTAGTATATATAATGTTAGTACATTGTGAGATTATATAAGTAAATATATGGTTTTGTTTAATTAGTCTAGCCCTATTGTTTTAATAAATTTTATATAGTAACATTTATCATATTATTTTAGTAAATATTATTTATTTCAAATCTTTCTACTTAGAATGTATTAATTTGACCCCATAAGCGAAAATCGCTCTATTTTCTTGGAAAATACGGATTATATTTTTGGATGTTATGGTAATAAGTTTTCTTATTTTTTGTTATTAAATTAAGATTTCAAAATATTATACTATTTTGATTTTTACAGCATAATTTTTTTAGTGTTGCATTTTAAAAAAATTATACTTTAACATCTATTATTTTATTTTTGTACAATTTGGAATATTATCATTTAGAGTTTAGAAATTTATTTTCAAAAGTGTATATTTGGTCAAAAGAAATATTAAAAATTCCAGAACTATTTTTTGAGTTTAGAAGATTATATGACTTTTGAATTTTGAATTACTAAATTAATGCATTATTTTATAAAACTATTGAATTTTTGGTAAGATTTTTTTTTATAATTTTCACAACAGATTTTGTTATAGTTAAAAAATAAATATTAAATTTACAGTTAAAATTTATTTGTCATTAATATCTTTAATGAATTATTAAAGTTTTCAAGTAGCATAATTTTTAAATAATATATATACAGAAAGAAATACAAAGTGGAAAAAATGAAAAGTAAATAAGGAATCCTAATAATATAAACAAAACAAGTAAAAAAGATAACAACACGGAAAAAAATCTTTTATTACCCTACATCCCGAATAAAGGGGGAAATGCATATATGACTTCTTTCCCCACTCGGACAGTTTTTTTTTTTTTTTAAAGAACTAACGAAATACATACTCCTGTGTTAGTAATTACTCCGAAAAAACTATCACCAGCTAAAATGCACCACCACCTCTACGTTGTTGTTGTTGTTTATCCCCAAGAATAATCACTTTCTATTAAAATTCCATAATCATTCTTTTTTCTTCCACCTAAAATCCATCATCAATGGCGGATCCTCCAAGATCCGAACTGTTTCCTTCTTCCCGGCTCGATTCCGACGCCGGAGCTCTCTTTGTCCTCCAATCAAAAGGTAATTCATTGAACTGCTTATCCGATTTTTTGGAAAATTTTCTCCACAAATTAATTAATTGTCCTGTAATTTCAGGTGAGTGGTGGCACGCCGGATTTCATCTGACGACGGCGATCGTGGGACCGACGATATTGACGTTACCGTACGCGTTCAGGGGGTTGGGATGGTGGTTAGGGTTTGTGTGCTTGACGACGATGGGACTCGTCACTTTCTACGCTTACTACCTCATGTCCAAGGTTCTCGATCACTGTGAAAAATCCGGCCGCCGTCACATCCGATTCCGGGAACTGGCCGCCGACGTTCTCGGTACAAAATAAAACTTTTTCTCAGAATTAAAGCTCTTTAATATTTTTTTTATTTCCTTTTTTGGGTAAATCCGTGTAGGGTGGATCAAGTTTCAGTGTAGATTCTTTGACCTTTATTCGTCTGTTAGATTTCCTGATCGCACACGTGCTTCCGGTTTGGTTGTATTGAAGTGATGCTTACTGAATTTTAAAACCCGTTTCCTGGTTTCGGATAGAACTTCTCATGTCCAGTCCATCACTAATGCATGTCTCCGAGATCATCTTCAACCTCACTTTATAATTTATTACAAAATATGGTGAAAAATAGAGTTGTGAAAAAACAAAAAGTGATTATTCTAATCATTTTTTTGTTTCTTCACTACTTTATTTCTCATTCTATTTTGCAGTAAATTATAAAGTGAGGTTGAAGATACTCTGAGAGTTAGAAAATTTAGTTTATTTAGTCAAAACTGGTGTTTGCTTGTTTGGTGAATAAAATAATATAGTATTTTCGTTTAGAAATTCTTTAAGTTAACAATTTTTATTTTATGTTCACAAAATTATTTTTTAAAGAGAAAAATAATCAAAATATTTATATACACTTATAATTCTAGAGTTAATTAATCTAGATTTAGAGTTAAGGAGTAAAGTTTTGTGGATAGAGTTTGAAATATTAAAAAATAAAAAATAAATATTAAAAATTTTAAAATAAAAATAGACGATTTAATTTAGTTATTTTTTAAAAAGTTATTTTGTGATTAAAATTTTTAAAAAGTTATTTGAGAGAATTGTTCTAGTATATATGTATGCAAAAAAACAAAGTTGACCTATTTTATTTTATTAGGTTTCGTCCAATTAGCAGTCAACTTGTTTTTTTTGTCTGCTATACTAATATTTATCCATCGATTTATAGAAAATTTAATTTACTTTTGGTTTGAACTAAAGTTGTTTTGTGTATTGTAGCTGAATGGTTTTGTTATACCGGTCAATTTTAAAATTTGGACCGGTTTATTAAAATGTGGTGCAGGATCAGGATGGATGTTTTATGTAGTTATATTCGTTCAAACATCTATCAACACAGGAATCGGAATTGGCGCCATTCTACTCGCAGGCCAATGTCTTGAAGTAAAAAATACAAAATACAAAACTTTTAATTTACTTGCTAAACAAGGTATAAGATATGTAGGGATCAGATTGTTCAATCAAGTATATTTTTGTTTGTGACACACAGATAATGTACTCGAGCCTTTTCCCACAAGGAACCTTGAAGCTCTACGAGTTCATTGCTATGGTGACAGCCGTGATGATTGTTCTGTCACAGCTCCCAAGTTTCCACTCTCTTAGACACATTAATTGTGTTTCTCTTCTTCTCAGCTTAGGCTACACTTTCCTCGTTGTTGCGGCTTGTATCAACCTAGGTACGGTGATTTTTATTATTAGTTTAGAGAAAAAAACGACAACTAATATAACTTTGTTTTGGTTCTGAAGGCTTGTCTAAACACGCTCCTAAACGTGAGTATTCACTAGAGCCTTCTGACTCAGGAAGAGTTTTTAGTGCCTTCACATCCATTTCGATCATTGCTGCTATTTTCGGAAACGGAATTTTGCCTGAAATACAGGTCAAATATGCTGAAAAACAATCATAGCTTAACATCATATGAGCTTGAAATGTATGTGATAATTTAATTTAAATATATATATATGCAGGCAACTCTTGCTCCACCAGCTACAGGGAAGATGTTGAAAGGACTATTGTTGTGTTATAGTGTGATCTTCTTCACGTTTTACTCGGCTGCGATTTCGGGTTATTGGGTATTTGGTAATAGTTCAAGCTCTAATATTCTCAAGAACCTAATGCCTGACCAAGGACCGACTCTGGCTCCTATTGTCGTCATTGGCCTAGCAGTCATCTTTGTTCTTCTTCAGCTCTTCGCCATTGGCCTCGTAAGTTTAAAAATAGTCAAAGTGATTGTGATGAAGGTTACTTGGATAACAAGATAACACATCTTGCAGTGAGACGAGTGACTGACGCTTAGAGGGTTTTTATTGGTAGGTGTATTCTCAAGTTGCGTATGAGATAATGGAGAAGAAATCGGCGGATACAACAAAAGGGATGTTCTCAAAACGCAACCTGGTGCCACGTTTGATTCTAAGAACGCTATATATGGCGTTTTGTGGATTCATGGCAGCGATGCTACCCTTCTTTGGGGATATAAACGCGGTCGTAGGTGCGTTTGGTTTTATCCCACTCGATTTCGTGCTGCCAATGCTTCTATACAACATGACATACAAGCCTACGAAAAAGAGCTTCACGTATTGGATAAACATGACGATAATGGTTGTGTTCACTTGTGCGGGACTCATGGGAGCTTTCTCATCTGTTAGGAAACTTGTTCTTGATGCTAATAAGTTCAAGTTGTTTAGTAGTGAAGTTGTTGATTAGATGCTTTATCGTATACTAGTATATTTGATAATACATAGACGCACTTTTGGTGTAATGTTCTTTTTGGGTTAATGTCCTTGAGTTTTTTTCCGGTGGTTGACCAAAATAGGGTTTGCGGTGATTTTAGTTGAAAAAATATTATTTTTTCGCACAAAAGAAATATATATTAATTTTTCTTACGAACGTTGTAAAACGCTAATCAATCTTCGATTCTTTGTAATAGCATAATTATCTAGTTTTTAGAAAAAAAAATCAATCTAGATTTTATTTTTTATTTAAGTTTGGTTTGTGATAATTAGTTAGTTTCTACCGTAAGAAGGAATAAATATCCCAAGAAAACAATAGACTAGTCATTCTCAAACCCAAGCTAACAATTTTATTACTGAGACCCTCATTAATTAACATATTAATAAACCATATAAATTTGAATTTAGTTGATTAGTCTAAACCCCTTAATCCATTAGAGACATACCGCAAGAGCAATCTAAAGTATGAATTGCAGTGTAAATTGATACGAAATAATTAAAGCACAATATCATTAATACTCCCTAGCTCCGTTCTCTTAAAATTGATGTTTAAGAAGTTTTCACACAAATTTAAGAAACTAACATATTACCTATTCTAACCTTTTTTACTTATTAATTTACTCCACAATATTAATAAGACAATAATTCATACTAGAAGGATAAAAGAAGTCAGTCTCTCATTTCTTACCTAAAACTCCAAACCCAACAAGTATATAAAAAACGACAAGTATATAAAAACAAAATAAAACTTTTTAAGCGTCAAATATAAAAGAACAGAGGGAGTATATATAAAGATGATAATATTAAACGTTAAATTCCAACCAAAAATAGCCAGTCCAAATAGATTAGTGTAAAGAAAAACATCCACAAGAGACATATATTAGAAAAAATCTAAATTAAATAGTCAAAAATGTTGTAACTAATATAGTAAAATAGATGAACACCAAAATTTTAGGATATCATAGTACTTAACTATGAACATACACTTGTTGAAAAAGTGATGTTTACATAAACTTCTCAAAATTGTTGACAATTAAATAATTTTGTAAATACTTTTTCAAAAATTATAATATTTTATATGTTTTAAATTTTAAATTATAAAATGTAAAATTTGATGAAATGTTTATTTTATTAAAATTTAATTAAACATCATAAATCTTAAATTTTTTTTATTTGTGATACATTTTTTGTTGATTTTTTTCTAAAATTTTATTTTTTTATAAGTAAAGAAATTAATTATTTACAAAATTTTGACTTTTTAACTGGTCAAAAGAGAAGAGGGAGTTTAGTGTAAATCTTTAACTTCTGAACACAACATTCTAAACTATGATTGTCATAGTCGATTTTGTAACAATGCATCAATTGTAAATAATTTTGTTTTTTCAGTCTACAGTGTAAGATTTAGAAAAAAAATATTTTAACTGAAATTGGAATACCATGAGTTGGATTCCTTGTTTACAAAAAAAATTAGATACCATTTTTTCAAAAATATATTCGTTCAAAAATATTCTAACATTTAGATTTATAGAGTTTAGTGTTACTGTTTAAAATTTAATATTAGAAGTAAGTTTATAAACTCTAATAAATAATTATTACATATATAAATAATTTAGAAGGGTTAATTTAATTTTTTTTATCACAAACTTAAATTATTTATGGAAATAATTATCATTTAAAAATAAAATTTTAAATGGTATTGGTAAAATTATAATTTCTCCATATTCCAAATAAACAAGATGGACAAGAATATTAGAGAGAAAATCTTATTGCACCAACTAGGCCTGGGCATTCGGGGTCCCAATCGGGTTTCGGTTTTGTCCAATCGGGTTTTGGGTTTTTCGGGTTTATCAAAATCAGCCTCATTCGGATTATATGAAAACTCGGTTCGGGATCGGTTCGGGTTCTATCGGGTTCGGGTCGGGGTTAATAAATCTTTGAAGAACAGGTACAACCCGATATACTTTTGGGTTCGGGTCCCAATCGGTTCTTCGGTTTAAAAATATCTGATTTGTACCTATTTTATAACCAAAACATAAGTAAATTGGTTCTTCGGTTTTAAAGTACATGATCTCTAACTATTTTATAACTAAAAAGTAAGTAAAATTGATTCAAAAATAAGAAAGAAACATCAAACGTGATCATTCAAAATCAAATGAAATGTAAACATATTTATTTATAGAAAAAACTAAATAAATGAAAGAATAAAACAAAAACTAAGTTCTCATAAAATAAGAAACATTGTTCAGTGAAAACAAAACCAAAATCTAAAAACTTTAAGCTTCAACCGCAACCTTCAAACATCAACTTTCATATAATAGAACCACCAATATTTATGTAATAGATAATTATTTTAGATATTTAATATCTTAGTGTATTTCAGATACATATTAGGAATTGAGATAATGTTTGGTACAAAATCTTTTTAGGGTTTTAAATGTTTTGGGTTCTATCGGATATCCATTCAAGGTCGGGTTCGGTTCGGATAATACCCATAACCCAAAATATCATAAAACAAGATCCATTCGGTATTTATATCAGGTTCGGATCGGTTCGGATTTATTTTTATCGGATCAGATTCGGTTCGGGTTTTCGGATTTCGGTTTATTTGCCCAGCCCTAGCACCAACCATCAATTTTCAAAAAAGCGTAATAGTTAAAAATGGTAAAAGAAAAGACTAGTTTTTTCCATCAATCTCTCTCACAAAACTTGTAGAAACTGACAACCATATACCCTAGCTCATACATTGATTAGTTAAAGCCGAAGGCATACCATCTCTTCCACTAATCTAACTTTTTTCTTTTGCTTCAATCTTTTCGGCTCAACTTAAGTCGATATGTGTAAACCTTTGTGATGTTGTGCCCTGGCGAAGAATTCTTTTAGTTGACGGAGATGGTCGGATTTTAGGACCTACAGTTCTGTCAGATTTAATTTTCTGTTTTTTGAGATCTAAGGTTTTACCGTCACGTGATGGCGCATTACGCAAATATACGTCTCCTCAAGACCAGATCTACTCTCCCTTGTGGCGGTGAGACGGTGGAGGAGTGATGTAACAGGTGGCAAACAGAGCCTTGGATCTTGGTTATTGGAAAGATGACGTGTTGCAAGGTGCTTTGAAGACGAAACAGCTAACCGGAGAAGGGTTCTTGTGGGTAAAGCACGACAGAGACCAACTTCCCATCACCGGTGTCGGTCTCGTGGTTGTTCCGGTGGTTCGGTCTCTGTACCTTTGCAAGCTGCGATTTGATGTGTTGTGTTCCGTTTGCAGTCGCCAAGGTCCATTTTTAGCACTGACATCCTTGTTCGATTTCAAGCTTTGGTGATAGTCGGAAGATCTGGAAGCTAGTCAAGTATGGCGTTTTGGTTCTCAGATCCGTATTGAAAAGTGTGTGTTCGGTGGCGATCGTAAATTACTTGACTCTTTTGGTGTATCGTTTGGATCTTCATGATCGACTCATGTTTTCAGAGTTTGGAGGTTAAGGGACTGACTGTCGTAGTGCGGTTCAATATTCTTGTTTGGTGATTGATTGCTTCAGTTGCAAAATTTTCTTATCGTTGTGGTGGTTGCAGTGATACCTTGTTGATTTGGTTGGTGCTGATTGTATGTGTAATGACATTCTATTGACGAAGTATGTTGGTTTGGTGGTTTATGGTGGGCTTCTATTTAGATGTAAAATGAGTGTGAAAAAGTGTCTTCCAGCTGTACATGAGAGTCGTGAGTATCGTGAAGCAGTTTTGCTTGTCGTATTGTAAAGTCTTGGTTATGGGTTACTAGTTTGTGATGGTATCATTTGACGTGTTATATACGATATCGATAGATCCGAGATGAAAAGATTTGGTGTTTTGGATTCTAAAAGAGGAAGGTATAATACATCGAACCGAAGTCAGCTTCGCTATATCTAGATCATTTTTGTGTAGCTAGTTTTGGTTAGCATTTTTAATTGCGTGTTCTATTTTATGTGTCAAGTTGTGGTTGTGTTGTATTCGTAAGTCGTTATGGGTTCTAATTACTTTTTTGTTTGGGTTTTTGTTTTTGAGAATTTCATGGTCTCTACCAACTTTTGTATCAAAATTTATATTCCACCTTTGAATGAATATTATCAAATGGAAAAAAGAAACTAGTTTTCTTCTAACATTTTTGAGCTCAGGTAAATTGACATCATTAAAAAAAGAGTAAAGTAAGATATAGAAACCTAAAAAGCCCTATATACGTTATAAGCTCGGCCCGTTACAACTTACAAGTATCAACGTTGTCACTCTCACTTGCGCCGTTTTCTTCTGTGTTGAGTCAATCCCATAGAAACCCTAATTTCTCTCTCTCTCGCCATGGAAGAAGTCTGCGAAGGGAAGGAGTTCTCATTTCCTCGCGAGGAAGAGAATGTACTCTCTTTCTGGACTCAAATCGATGCCTTCAAGACACAGCTCAAGCGAACTGAGAACCTCCCCGAGTACATCTTCTACGACGGCCCTCCTTTCGCCACCGGTCTTCCTCACTACGGTCACATCCTCGCCGGCACGATCAAGGACATCGTGACGCGGTACCAGACCATGACCGGTCACCACGTCACGCGTCGCTTCGGCTGGGACTGTCACGGCCTCCCCGTGGAGAACGAGATTGATAAGAAGCTCGATATCAAGAGGAGAGATCAAGTGCTTCAGATGGGGATTGATAAGTACAACGAAGAGTGTAGGAGCATTGTGACTCGCTATGTGGAGGAGTGGGAGAAGGTGATTACTAGGACTGGGCGTTGGATTGATTTCAGGAACGACTATAAGACGATGGATCTGCCCTTTATGGAAAGTGTTTGGTGGGTTTTTGCTCAGCTTTTTGATAAGAATCTTGTCTACAAAGGCTTCAAGGTTTGGCTTTCCCTGTATTTGTTTCTTTATGTTATTTGAGTGAAATCTGGTGAATTGAATTGATTCGATTTAGTAATGTTTTTGGTGCAGGTTATGCCATATAGTACTGGTTGCAAGACACCATTATCTAATTTCGAGGCGGGTCAGAACTACAAGGACGTTCCGGATCCTGAGATTATGGTGACGTTCCCAGTCATTGGTGATCAAGATAATGCTGCTTTTGTGGCATGGACGACTACTCCATGGACTCTTCCTAGCAATCTTGCTTTGTGTGTCAATGCCAAGTTTGTTTATGTCAAGGTTCGGAACAAGAACAATGGGAAAGTCTACGTGGTTGCTGAATCTCGCTTGTCAGCCCTTCCCGCTGATAAGCCCAAGGCCAACTTAGCTAATGCTGATACCAAGAAAGCAAATCCTAAAGCCAAAGGTGGTGCTAAACCTGACAGTGCGGCTGATTCTTATGAAGTTTTGGAGAAATTTAATGGAGATTCCCTGGTTGGGAAGAAGTACGAACCTTTGTTTGAGTACTTTAGTGATTTCTCAAGTGAGGCCTTTCGAGTTGTAGCAGATAGTTATGTCACTGATGACAGTGGTACCGGTATTGTCCACTGTGCTCCTGCCTTTGGTGAAGACGATTATCGTGTTTGTCTTGAGAACAATATCATTAAAAAGGTTAGACTTTTGACTGCATTCTCCTTATCAACCCCTTAACGTCAGACATGACTAGCAAAGTTGGGGTTTAGTTGATCTTTGATTTTGGGTTGGTGACTCCTGGGATTTAGTTGGGGTTTAAGGGACTACGCTGTATTGATTATTTGTTTAGGAAGAGATCCTCATTTGTAGTGTCTTTCTCTTTTGTTTAGGCTTACAGTATGTTTAAGGACCCATGCTCGTCTCTGTTCTACTGAGCTCCCTTTATCTCATAATTGTAAATCAGTAAATGTTCTATATGTTTTATACTCTCTTTCAGGGTGAGAATCTAGTTGTGGCTGTTGATGATGATGGGTTGTTCACTGAGAGAATTACCCATTTCAGTGGCCGGTATGTCAAAGATGCAGACAAGGATATAATTGACGCCGTGAAGGTGATTGTTGATGCCTAACGTTTTTAATTGGCCACGATGATTTTTCAAGTGTATAGAGGATCTAAGTGCATTTTGGACATTAGATTGTTAATTTTAGGCGGCTTATTGTTAAATAATATTTCTTGTTATCTCAGGCGAAAGGCAGGCTTGTTAAAACTGGGAGCTTTACTCACTCATATCCATTTTGCTGGCGATCGGACACTCCTCTCATATATAGAGCCGTTCCTAGTTGGTATGCTTTTTGCTTCATATGAGCTTGAGCTAAGGTCTTAGTTGATGCATCATTCAGTGCTAGTTTCCAGTGAGGCACTTTACCTTGATTTCCATTTTTTCATTTCCACATTGTATTTATTTCAGTAAGTAGTGAACATCAGATCTGTAGTGGCACGTGGAAATTAGCAAAGATCATATGAAGCTTGTTGTTTCATTATTATGTGTGGTTAGGATGTTGAAGTTTGTTTGTGTTTGACCTGTCAGGTTTGTGCGGGTGGAGCAGTTGAAGGAACAGTTGTTAGAAAATAATAAACAGACACACTGGGTACCTGATTATGTGAAGGTCAGTGAAGAAGATCAGTACCTGATCTATATATCACTAGTATAGCAGTTTCAGAGAATGACGTGAATATACAGTTTCTAATGCCTTCCTCTTGATTGACTTGCAACTCAGGATAAACGCTTTCACAATTGGCTTGAAAACGCAAGGGACTGGGCCGTTAGCCGAAGTAGATTTTGGGGCACGCCTCTACCTATATGGATCAGTGATGATGGTGAGGAAGTTGTTGTCATGGATTCTGTGGAGAAGCTTGAAAAGCTCTCTGGTGTCAAGGTCTCTTCTTTTGTTGTTTACATTTTGTTTGTTTTGTTTGTCGATCTTTCTGCTGCAACTACTTGTCAGAAAACGCCTGGTGCTCATTTTGTTTTTCTGATGATTTTTGGTGCAGATCTTTGATCTACATCGTCACCATATTGATCAAATTACAATCCCATCTAGTCGTGGGCATGAATTTGGTGTGCTCCGTCGTGTAGAAGATGTAAGATTTATCCCGCGTTCTTCATTTTATCTATAATCCTTGGTTATCTGAAGGGTTATCTCACACTTATGCTTATATTACCTTTTCAGGTTTTTGATTGTTGGTTTGAGAGTGGGTCAATGCCTTATGCGTACATCCATTATCCTTTTGAAAACAAAGAGCTTTTTGAGAAGAATTTCCCTGGTCATTTTGTGGCTGAAGGGCTTGACCAAACTCGTGGATGGTATGTTAAACTTGCATATGTGAAATTGTCTCTTACTATATCTCTGGGTTTGCTCCCTCCCTTTACTGTATTGGATGATCCAGATCTTAACTATCCTCAATTATTGTACTTAAATTACGTAATGAGTCGAGGCTAATGGAAGGTGTTATTAGTATATAGCAAATGTGATTTTAGAAGTGTATTGGAAAAGCAATATTGTTTTCTGCTTAGTAGGCAATTAATGACATCTAAACTGCTGGTTTGGTATATACAGGTTTTATACTCTTATGGTGCTGTCTACTGCACTATTTGGAAAGCCAGCATTTCGAAATCTGATTTGCAATGGCCTTGTGCTTGCTGAGGATGGTAAAAAGATGAGTAAAAAATTACGGAACTATCCACCTCCTTTGGAAGTCATAGATGAGTATGGAGCTGTAAGTTGTCCCTGAAATATGCTCTTATGCTGCGTTTTCAGTTTTTTTTTTTAAATTTCTTTTACTTCTATGTTCTATTAGTTATGGAAATCTTGGCAGCTGTGTACACGTCATTAATTAATAACTTTACGTGAACGCTGACAGGATGCTGTGCGATTGTACATCATAAATTCTCCGGTCGTACGCGCTGAGCCACTACGCTTCAAAAAGGAAGGAGTACTTGGTGTTGTGAGTAATCTTGGTTGTTGATTTCATTGCTGCTTATTTGAGTAGATGTATTGTTTGTCTGAACTGTTTTGGTCCCTGTATGGGTGCGTCACTAGGTCAAAGATGTATTTCTTCCATGGTACAATGCATACCGGTTCCTTGTTCAGAATGCAAAGAGACTTGAGATTGAGGGCTCTGGACCATTTGTTCCTACGGATCTAGCAACTCTACGGTCATCGAACGTTCTCGATCAGTGGATTCACTCAGCTACGCAAAGTCTTGTTCATTTTGTCCGCCAGGAGATGGATGGTTATCGGCTTTACACTGTAAGCTATTTACATGTCTTTTTCAGTATGATGTTGCGTCTGTACTAGAAAACAAGTTATTGCTGTCTCGTGGTTACAATCACATCTTTCTTTTTCTTTTTCAGGTTGTTCCTTATCTCTTGAAATTCCTCGACAATCTCACTAACATATATGTTAGATTCAACCGCAAGAGGTTAAAAGGCCGTACAGGAGAAGATGACTGTCACATTGCTCTTTCAACTCTTTACAATGTATAGTAAATAGTTGTGGGAATACTATTGTTCATGTTGACTATTTTTTGAACATATGTAGTGACTAATAATCGTGTCTGAATTTTCAGGTCCTCCTCACTTCTTGCAAAGTGATGACCCCTTTTACACCTTTCTTCACTGAGACGTTATACCAGAATCTGCGGAAAGCATGTGAAGGTTCTGAGGAAAGCATTCATTACTGCAGTTTCCCAGAAGCGGAAGGAACGGTAATACTGAAGTCCATATCTTTATATCCAAGGATATAATATGAATTGTCTGAATTGTTGCTTATTTGTATTGTTTAACCAGAGAGTGGAGAGGATTGAGCAAAGTGTTACAAGGATGATGACAATCATTGATCTTGCCCGGAACATTCGTGAGCGTCACAAGCTACCCTTGAAAACTCCTCTAAAGTGAGCTTTGTACTTGATCACCATTCTGGCTTGCAGCATCTGTTTTGGTAGCCTATACTGAACAAAGAAAGTAACACATGCTTATCCTTGTTGTATCAGGGAAATCACTGTAGTTCATCCAGATGCAGAATTTTTGGATGACATAACTGGAAAACTAAGAGAGGTCTGTGGTGTTACATTAGCAGTAGTGTATCTTCTTGAAGTTTTTTATTATGCATATATAAATATCAGAAAAACATGTCTACAACTATTCTGTTTCTCTTGATATTCAAAGAACCAATACTATTAGCTCATCCATTTTGATTTTCCATTGCAGTATGTTTTGGAAGAACTTAATGTAAGATCTCTAGTGCCATGCAATGATACTCTGAAGTATGCGTCTCTAAAAGCAGAACCAGATTTCAGGTTGGTCAAGTTTTTTTCCTGCGTTTTTGCTTTTAACCTTTTGTGCTCAATGTAGAAAGCGGTTTGACTTGTTCATTCCTATAGTGTATTGGGAAAACGGCTTGGAAAGTCAATGGGGCTTGTTGCCAAACAAGTTAAAGAAATGTCTCAGCAAGATATCTTAAGATTCGAGGAGGCTGAGAAAGTTACTATTGCTGGACACACGCTGGAGCTAACAGATATCAAGGTATCTCATCCTATGCTTTTTTCTTGTCGGATAGAAAATGAAGCATATGCTGTAAATAGCTAAAGTTTGACACTCTTCGTTCAGATTGTCAGGGTTTTCAAACGGCCGGATGGTTTGAAGGATACAGAGATTGATGCAAATGGAGATGGTACGGATCATAACTGATTACCTTCTCTATTTTCAATTTTTTGTTTGGATATTTAATCGATTGCGTGTGCTCTACTGTTCATGATGCAGGGGATGTTTTGGTGATTTTGGATCTACGAGCAGATGAGTCGTTGTATGAAGCAGGTGTTGCTCGTGAGGTAAATAGATATTCCGTAATATACCGCACGGGTGTTAGATGAAGCCGTAGGAATGCGTCTTCTTATAAAAAAATTGTATATAATTTTCTGCATCTTATCATTTTCTTCCGATGCTGCGCTCATGAGCTATTCTTTCCCTGTGTTATATATAGATTGTCAATAGGATCCAAAAACTACGGAAGAAGTCAGGTCTGGAACCAACAGACTTCGTGGAAGTGTACATTGAATCGTTGGACAAAGATGTATCTGCGTTGCAACAAGTTCTGAAGTCTCAGGTAACTGCGTTTATTTTTTGTATTTCTTCTGACTTAAAGCTCTAATATATCCGATGTGATGATTTCGTTTTTTGAAAACACACTCATATTCGTGAACTTTTTAAGTGCATTGCTATAAGAGAATATCTTATCGTTCATCTTTTTATTTTGTGTGGGCAGGAACAATATATAAAGGATACAATTGGTTCCTCTTTGCTTCTGTCGACGTTGATGCCATCTCATGCAGTAAGTCATCATCATCATCATCATCGATTCATCATCAGCACTCCTTCCACGTCGCCTGCTAAGTCAGAGACGTAATGAACGATCTGTGTCTGTTATTTTGTAGGTGATATTATCTGAAGAGAGTTTTCAAAACGTTTCAAAGCTGTCCTTTAAGATAAGCTTGGCTAGACCAGCTTTGAAGTTCTGTGAAGAAGCTATTCTTGCCTTATATTCAGGTGAGTCACCAATCTCATAATAATAATAATAATGCTTGTTGATTCTCTCTCTTTCTCTCTCTGTTTTAACGAATGCATCTAAAATATGGTTTCAGGAGATGTGAAATTTGCAAGCGGGCTCCAAGCGTACTTGTTATCGCGGGACCATTCTAATTTGAAATCAGAATTCCAAGAAGGAAATGGGAAGGTATGCACTTTAAAAAAAATGCTGATATTTACTTAGTTAAGCTTTTGATGAAACCTAAATCTTCTTTTTTTTTTTGTGGTTGATGTGAGCAGATAACTGTAAGCTGCATTGAGAAGCTGCCAGTGGTGACTGTGGTCCTTGGAGACCATCTTCATTTGACAGTCGGGGATTACTTGTTGAGCACGACCAACTCTTGAAGATCCCCCTCCCCCTATGTCACACCGTCTATTTTTTTTTCTATTGTCTTAAGTACTTCGTTGCTCTTTGCAACCCTGACTTTTTGCGGATCTCATTTACTACTTAAAGAGTAATGTTTTACGACGGTTGCACAAATTAGTTTTCGATATTTTCTTGAATTTCTTCAAAAAATAAATATTCTAGAAACTGTTGACATCATGATTTTCTTAGTTTTTTCTTTCTTTTCTGAATTGGATACAAAGGAATCATTGCGAGTTGAGATGACCGAACAAGACAAGCACTTCTATGGTCAGAACGATACAAGCATTGGCTTGAAGGAATTACAAGAATACAGAGTATTTGAGATCACATATCTCTCTATTAATAATCACTTAGACAATCTTCTCTAATGGAGACGCATCAATCTTTAATTTTTAAGCTATCCTCTTGCGTGATTTAACACATATTGATCACATATACAAATCAGTCATTTTTTTTTTTTTGGTGAAAATACCACGTCAAAAACTTAAGCTAATTCTAAATTAAAACTTGAGAAATACTTAAAATATCTCTAAAAAATGTTTGTCAGAAAAATAGCTTCTAAAAAATTTTTAAAACAAAAAGATCATTTTGGTCATTTTCTTCATTAAAAGTTATTTTGTGACAAAAATTTAAAAATGAGCTATTTGAAAGAATTGTCTTTAAAACTTTCATATATATTGCCACATATTTTTTTTTATTGTGCAGTGTATATTTTTCTAAAAATCAACATCACCAAATCTTCTAATTTGGGATATAATTTTTTGAGTTTGTTCACCACACTCAAACAAGATCACATCTTAATTCACCTTTTATCCATAGATATAAATATGCATTACACACATCACTAACTATGTGCAACACACATAGTAAATAATTCGGTGTTAGCATGAGTTATCTAAGAAAATTTCTCAATTTATTAATTATAAGGTTTTAATGTATTGTAAACACTAATGGGCCCAAATAAGCAAATGCCAATAATAATGACAGTGTGTGGCCCGTTATATATCGTCCCGCCTAATTTTACCCTAATTGTCTCCACTTTCCCGCTAAATCCACAATCCCCAAAATGTTTCTGTAATCGTCGTCGACTGTGTTTCTCTCTCTCTCTCTCTTTTTATAAAAAAAATCAGAAATCGTTATTATCTACACCCTTTTTTTTTTTTTTTGTATCTTCACTCATTCAGTTGATTTGTTTTGTTTCTGTGAATCTCTACTTTGAAATTGTTGCGGGAAAGAAAGAAAAGATGAGGAGAGAGGAGATGGAAAGCAGAGGAGAAGATGAAAAGATGATCGATGCACCACAAATCAACAACCCTAAACCAGAAGAATTCTTCAACGTTCATCACCTCCGAATTTACTACGGCAAACTCCTTTCTCTTTCTTTCTTATCATCACAACATTTGATCTTTTTCTTCTTCTTCGCAAATCAGATCTCTCAAGTATATGCTTAATTATTGAATGCAGGAAATCTGTTTCCTTACACTGATATTCACAAATGGCTTTCTTACGGAAACGGTAGCCTACTTTTCTTCTTTTTGCTTTCTCCTTCACACTTACACTTACTTGAAAGCTAATAATAATAATTATATATAGATGGGAAACATCCTGGTTGCGATGAATACTACTTTGGTCGAAGAGAGTTCTCTTTTACCCTCGAGAACGACGTTTATCTGCGCTACAAGTCCTTCAAGACTGCTTCATCCATGGAAGATGCTATCAAATCCAGTTTTCCTTACAAGATTGATATCGGCGCCGTCTATAGCGTTGACGTGAGCCCCGTTTTTTTCTTTTTATCTTACTAACTGTGTGCTTTTTAGATTACTCTTTATGGATTCTTGTTTTCTTCTTCTTCTTCATCTATTGCAGCCGGATAAGAGGCATGCCTATTCACAAACTGGTACCAATGTGTTTACTCCTGTCGAGAGGGAGTTGGTCTTTGATATCGTCAGTCAGTTTTTCGTTTTCTTGTTTTTTTTTTTTTTGATTCTTATTCCTAAGTGTGTCTTAGACTTGAGAATCTATATTTTCTCAGGATATAACAGATTATGACGACGTTAGATACTGTTGCTCTGGAGCTGATGTTTGCTCCAAATGTTGGCCTTTGATGACTGTTGCTATCAAAGTCATTCATAATTCCCTCACAGGTACCTGCCTATGCTGTTTAACAATAGCCTATTCAATGTCAAGCACCTAGTGTTTGGTCTTATCATAAGAAGAACATGCAGTCACTTGTATATTTTTTTGTCTTGCCAATTTTCAGAGGATTTCGGTTTCAAACACATCCTCTGGGTGTTCAGTGGACGTCGTGGAGTTCACTGTTGGGTCTGTGATCCGAAAGCTCGCAGGTAAAACGATCACTAACACTGTTGAACATTTTTACCCAAGTCAGTATGAGTCACTTTCTGCATTCTGCAGGATGACTAATGAACAAAGATCAGCAGTTGCTGAATACTTCCGTGTTTATAAGGTTGGTTGCTTTCTCATTTCCATTGATTGCTGCTTTTGTTTTGTGAATTTCTCTGAAAAGTTTTAATAACTGAAGAATACAGGGAAATGAGAACAATGCAAGAAAAGTCGCTCTTATGGGTTATTCTCTTCATCCCTTCCTTGCGTACGTGTTCCTCCTCCATCACCTTTTGCCGCCTTTCAAAATCACTATCTCTGTTTCCTACTAATTTTTATCTAGGGGTTTCTACAGGAGATCGTATGTGGATTTTCTCAAGGGTTTCTTTGAGGGTGAGTTACAAGCAACTCAAAGCATATTCTCTAGCAAAGACAAGTATGAGAAGATACTTGAGATGATTTCAGATGAAGGTAATGAAAAGTGTGTTGATGTATTTTTCAGCTTACACGTGGTTCTTAACCTCATTTTGGTGACTTACAATTGACAGATATTAAATCAGAGCTCAGAGATAAGTGGGAGAATTCTGCTAGATCGTCTCTATCAGAAGAAGCCATCAGCCTTGCAAGGTGGGAGCAGCTCAAAAACACCCTCCAATCTAAGAAACACAAGGTGTGTAAAATGTTTAGTTGAATGAACTTGAATCCCCCTATATCTGTTCATTATCTTCCATCTTGTATCCAATGTTTCAGGCTCCAACACTGCGTATGTGCGTTGAAGAAATCGTCTTCACCTTTACGTATCCTCGAATTGATTTGGAGGTCTCAAAACAAATGAACCATTTGCTTAAGGCACCTTTCTGTGTCCATCCAAAAACAGGTCCCTTCTTGAATATATATATTAATCACACCAATAGATACATACCAGAGTCATGTTCATATACCTTAAGAAGAAGTGTCTTGTGAATTTTCAGGTCGTGTATGTGTTCCTATCGACCCAAACAACTGCGATGAGTTTGATCCATTGGCAGTTCCAACACTTTCACAGGTAAAATAATAGACAATTTGATACGTTAGTGTGTGGATCTAAATTAGCTCTTCACAAAGATATTGTTCCTCAAGCTTAATATTATACTCTTTTTCAGCTAATAGAAGAAATCAACTCAGGAGGCTCAAGAATGGATGTGGATGTGGATGATGCTGATGGTGCGTTCTTAGTTACAGTAAATGTTGATTTGATTCAAATTAGCCTTTACTAATTTCAGTTGGTATTTAACACGTGACAGATTCAGATACAAGTTTACTTGGAAAACCAATCAAGTTCTTCAGATCATCATTCCTAGAACCCTTGATGAAATCATGCAAGGTATTTCTCCCCCCATTCTTTTATTATTCCATGAAAAATATGTAAAAGGGCTCTTGGAAAAGTGATGTGATACGTTTAATAAAATGTCTACAGGAAGAAATAGAGAGTTCATACAAAACCAAAATTGGCAAGTCTAAGGATTCATTCAGCTGGTAACTGAGTTATTGAGTTCTTATTCTGTGGTTTAGAGTCTGGTTATTTGGTATAAGTTTCTATTTCAGTTTGGTTTTAGTTTCTAATGTACCATCTTCACTAAGCCTGAGAATCTATCAGTTGAGTAGTCTATACATCTTGTTGTTATGTTTCTTAAGAAAATTATACCTTATCGGCCGAGTGTCATTAATCGCGCATGACAAGGGCCCAAAACCGCAAAGCCCCAATGATATATAAACCTGATCTGGCCTGGTCTGAAAAATTTTGGGCATATATTTTAAAGTCTGGTCCAGCTCTAAAGAGTTCAAAGATTTTTTGAATTTTTCAGATTTAAAAAAATAAATTAAATTTAAAATTAAAAAATAATTTAATTCAAAATTGTAATATTCATCCATATATGTTTATAAAATTTTAAACTAAAATAAATGTTTTATCTAATAAATTAAATAATAATGGTAGAGAATATAAATAAAATCAAATCAAATCAAATCATTTCAACTTTAAATAGTAGACTCAAAATTAGATGTTCGTTGGCAACTTTTACATCTCATCGTCATCAAAAACCATATATAAAATATTAAATATTAAAATTTGAAAATATTAATATAAACTAAAATTTTAAAAATATATGAATTGCAAAATGTAAATCCTTCCAATTAAATATGTATACAAATTAGTATTTTAACATGTCTTGGTTGAAATAAAGTTTTATGTTTGCTTAAGATATGAGCACCAGTACTTAAATGAAATAATGATGTCAATATATTCATCAGAATTAAATATTTATTTAAGATATTAACATTAATTTTATACTTATTTAAGACATGAAAAATAACTAAACAAACTAAAATATAAGTTTTGTATTTTCGAGTCGATTCTATCACAAACATGTTTAAACTCAAAACATTGTTTAAACTCAAACATATTTTCGAGTCTGAAATACCCAATTTTTTAGGCTTAATTGATTTGACTTGTCTACATGTGATTGAATATATTTATATGGTATTGAATTACACAAAATATTACATTAATTAATTAAAGATGGTTAAGGTAACGAATGTTAAAAGGTGTCGCCACAGTTTGGTCAATAATGAGATTGACAGTTTCGGTTGGGTGATACGCGTCCCAAAATACAAACTTTGACCGGTCCTCACATGCCGCTTGGCTCGAGTTCTTGTTTGGTTCCTTGAAGCAAGTAAGAAGGTGGAAAGTAGCCGCCACAACAAGGGTTGTCCAACCCTTCCAAAATCACCAAACCAAATCATTTGAATAGGATTCTAATCAAACTCAAAACATCTTGTTACTAGACAACTAAATTATTACCAAATTGACCATAGTTCAAGGCCAGCTTCAAGAATAGGTCGTAAGAGTTGGCGTAGACAAATGTAGTGTTGTGATTAGGAAACTCAGTATTCGTTATCCTGAGAGAAAAGTCCAAAGCTTCATGTTGACGATTTGGTTTGACTTTGGTTGACTTGGTCAGAGCGTTTGCCAGCTGAAATTAAGTTCAAAGCACGATCAACTGGTATGCAACCGAGTGGCCCCACGAACTTTCTAGCCAGGGGCGGCTTAGGAGGGGGGACAACCGGTGCGACCGCCCCGGACCCAAGCCCGTGTCCCCCGTATATTAAGAATTGAGGGGCCCAAATTTTTTATAAATACATATTTTTACATAGAAGAAAATAAAAAAATTAATTAATATAACTAAAAAGGGTCCAAATTTTTTTATATGTCTAATAGTTCTATTTACATCACAAAATATATAAAATATTATTGATTTATATTTAAAATATTAAATAAATATAAATTTTTAAAGGTAAAATTTTTTTTTGCCCTAGGGCCCTTGATTGGGTTAAGCCGGCCCTGTTTCTAGCTCCTAGTTGATGCAAGAAAACTCTTGGTGCAAACGCTGGGAAACACGGATTCAACACTAATTAATATTTCCTTTTTTTTTATAATAAATATTATTTTATTTTTTTGTTATACAAAAAGTATTATTTTAAAATTTTAATATAAATTATTTTTATTTTTAGTTTGAGATTAATTATAACTGCATTAATTTTATAATTAATTTTATTTATTTTAAATATTATTGATTAAATAAATATATTAATAATAATTTAAATATATTTTAATTACTTTTTTAATCTGGGTAAAATATGTGAAAGCTAATTTTTTTAAAAGAAATTGAGAGAGTATGAGACAATCAATCGTGCGCGTTCTGCATTTGGTTTTGCAAGTAAAAGTACTTTAAACTTAACGCAAACGTGAAAATTTGGTCTGACACCATTGAATTATTTATATAATTAGTGTACTCAAGTGGTAACAAAGGACAATAATTCCATAAATAATTGCTTGACACTTCCTGCATTAGATATCTACATAAAGTACTATATTTACTACCTTAAGGTGTGTGGTTAAATGAAAGACCATGGAGTCTTGTAAGGCATCAATGGGGAGCTTGTCTTGAGAGAAGAAAGGTATAGATGGTTGTATGTAGTAATTTAATATCTCATTGGACCCAATTGTGATTGTTAACATTGCCTTCTTCAACATCTCTTCCGTACCATTTTCACCAATCATTCTTACCATATAGTCTCTGCTTCTCTCAAAGTAACTCACTTGTTCTCTCAACGTAACCCTACCGATCTGTCAGAAACAAATTTTGTTATTCTCAACAATCATTATATCTCTAATAAATATTACATCTTTTATTTTCTATATAAATGGAGCCTACTTGTTCCATATAATATGTCATTGTTATAAAACTCATTATAATTAGACATTTAAAATGACATCTTATATATGCATGGGAGCTTATGATCAAAAGTCCAGTGTCATCAAAGATTCCAGCCGAACCAGAAGCATATTTGATCCCATTGTGTTAACCTCAGTATTTAATCCCATTGTGTTAGCCTCAGTGTTTTAATTTCAGTGATTATATGTATCATTTGAATACAGATTAATTAGCAGCATCTAAACTTTCGAAAGCAATAAGTGAGTAAATAGACGACCAATTCAAAAGCATATACTCTTTCCGTTCCTGAAAGTAACATTTTCTAGAGTTTTCACATTTATTAAGAATATAATAAATGTTTATAGTTTAATTTATCATTTATTTTTCTATACAATTTCCAATAACTATCCACCAATAAAATTTAATTAATTTAAATATTTATAATTAATATTTCTCAAATATATATAAAATACTTTAAAAATATAGAAAATCTATTTTTATGGAATAAAAATAAAATTTAGAAAATTCTACTTTTAGAAACGGAGGCAGTAATAATTATAAATCAATACTCATTGCCAAACTCCATGAATGAATGTTAGTTGCATTTATGGAATTGTCATTTTGACTTCTCCAACGTTACAAACTCTTTTATTACCACTGTTTTCAATCTGTCGGTCCAACCCAATGCTGACTTTTATATGCTATACAATAAGTCAACTTAGCTAACAATCGTTGACTTCCAAGTATGTTTGTAAACTATGAGGGTCTTGTTCAATTGAATCGCTGTATTGTACCTAACCTTTACATAAAGGCACATTTATTTAATATCTAATCAATTACTAACCACTTTTTAATATTTTCTCCGGCTTCACAATAAATGTTGCTTTACAATAAAAATTATTTGTTCAATAATTTATATTATTATTCCCTCTAATTCAATAAAGATCATTTTAGATTTGTGCACATAGTTTAAAAATACATTTAAGTTTGTCTATTTTCTATATAAAAACATCATTTTCTATACACTCAACCATATTTTAATATGTATATTTTTTATGTGATATGAAATTTTTTTATTTAATTTTTCTATTGATTGAAATATAGTTTGGTGTATAGGAAATGATATTTTTATATTGAAGATACTCTTATTTATATTGTGCACACTGGTTAAGAATCTATGCTATCAGCTGAAGAATCAGTTTTTTGACAATGTGAATAAGAGTATCTTCAATGTAAAACTCTATTTTTTTTTTTCAAAATAGATCAAAAGAGAATATAAGGTAAAAACGTTTTAATTTTATTTCATTTTGTACTTTATAATGGAATAATGAACAAACAAAAAATAAATTATTCAATTATAGAATAAAATATGAAGTTGAGTTAAAGCATTTTTACTTTATATTTTATTTTTTATTTTGAAATAATAAATAGAGTAGAGTTGAAAATGTCGTAAATAGTTATTGTTTCCAACATCTACCATTGAGTCTCCAAATATGAATTTTGTGAAAGCTTGAGCAGCCTGAAAATGTGATAGCCAGAGAAGAAAAAGAGTGAATTTTTTTCTCTTTTGAGAAACAGAAAAAGAGCGAAGTTGAAAGTATTGTGATATGTGATCTCCATTTTCTTAACTTTGTCGAATCTCTTCCAATGGACAGATATGTATACTGTATCGGTGATATGTAGTTGAGACTTTTGAGACATGTTTCTTCTTTCTACGTATCTAACCCTGAGACTTACTCAACAGATATCACATGTTTCTTCTACGTAAACTATTACTCAATTTGTTGGTCGATTAACACAAAGATTAATTTATCTTGAGTGCATATGTACTTGACCCTTTGGAATTTCACAAATTTACTGTAAATCTCAAAAGTAATCTAAGATATGGCTAAACTAACAATATTTTATTATTGTAATTTTTGTAATCAATATTATGAATCTTCAGTCAAGAAAATATATTATGATTTTAACATTTACACCAAAAAAAGGAAAATATATTATGAATCTATAATAGCACAAAAACTATAGGGTAGGCTGTCTTTTAGTTGGACTGACTAATATTCAAAAACAATGATGAGAGGTTTATTAAATGCACATGTGACATATCGACCACTATTCCAACTATTCTCTATATTTTCTGTAAAATAGAAATATTCTATTATAAAAATAAAATAAAAATATTATATTATAAAAATGAGTTTTATATTAAACTATGATTTATAATAAAGTTTTTATATTTATATGAAAATATATAATACTGTTATTTTACCTCGATATTTAAAAGTAAAAAACAGAATTTCTTTATATTTTTCTAAATATAAAGAAGTTATATTATATAGGTATAGATTAGAACAAAAACACTTATATAATAAAGTTCATATATTTTTAAAAAATATAGAAAAGGTAGAAAGGAGTTGGAAATGCATTAATATACATGTATACAACGACTACTTATTTCATAACTCTATATATCATTCAGTTTTTAAAATAAAGATTATATTTATACTGGATTAAAGTGCATGTATATATGAAATCTATAATTTATTTCTATGATTTAAGAAAAAATCTTAAGCAAAATAAAAACAAAATTATATCACTTGCAAAAAAAAAGTTGTAATTGTAATGTATATATATTTTGTTATTCATTAGTTACACTTTTTTATTTTAATTTTGTTTACATAATTATCCATTTCTTTACATTAATTATAATATTATTTATTAATTTTATTACTATTTATTTTTTTTGTTTTATTTATATCTTTTCAGTATAGTTTTCTATTTATTTTGTTGATTTGGTTGTTTATTAAGGAATTACTATAAACATCTATTTTCTAGTAAGAACTAAAACCAAAATACTCACAAATGAATGTTCTAAAGATAAACTATTTAATTTGCATACTTCTCTTAATCAAATGAAATATTAAAAAATATTTCAAAATGGTATTTAATTATATAATTTTACAGTTTACTTTAATAATGAGAATTTAATATTTTACCTTAGTTTTAAAACATATATTTTATATTTATATTTACAATGTATCAAAAATGGAGAAATAATTCTTAAACTTTATATGTTAGGATGTGGATTAATTTCACCTAAAGTGGATTTAATTAAAAAATTATACACAAAATGATAAAACTAGCAAGTTTATTTATATATTTTCACAAAATTGTAAATATATAATTTGTATATTTGATCAAATAAAATAAATGCTAATACAGAAATACCTGAATAAATTTCAGATTGGTTACATAAATATTTTCAAAGATATTAGTAAATTAAGTTATTGAATATTATATTATTTGTTGATTTTTTTATAGAATTATTAGAAAGCTAGACAAATATATAATATAATTATTATTAAACATTATTACATTTTCTTTCAGCATTTGGTTTTAGACTATTTCTTCAAATTAAAATTTTTAAAATCACAGTTTCAAATATATATGGTAGATAGTTACACTTTCTTCAATATGTTCAGAGCTTCGAAAGTCTCTTAAAACATAAATTAATATATTACATTCCAAGTAATAAAAATACCATGAACAATTATAATGAACACTAATATAGCTAATTTAGGGTTTGCCCACCCAAAAAAGGATGCAACGTCCACCCAATTTAATCACTTTGGACAGCAAATTATGTTAAATGAACAATAAATTCGTATATCTGTCTCTCCTATAAACTACCCACTCTCTCACACACAAATCATCATTCATCAGTTTATATAACACTCTCACGTATAAATCCACAAAAATTCAAATCAAAACCATTTCTTCATCACCACACCACATCATCGATCATGGCCATTGCACGGTGGCTCAACCAAACCGTAGGCTTCTTCGTCTTTTTTTTCCTCGACATTTTAGATTTCTTGCTTTGTTTTACTTACAAGACGTTAGATTTCTTCTCCGAATCCGAATGGAAACCATGTTATTGCTCTTCTCCACTCGAGGCACAAGCCAAGACCAGGAAGATCATAGTGTCCGAACGAGGAGAGTACTCAAAAGTTGTGTCTATGACAAGAACTAAGATCCATTTCGACGAGATCTCAGAGACACTTTACTCACGTGGTCCTTCGCTTCTAATGAGGCTCTCTAAGCTCGTGAGTTCCGTGAAATGCTTCAATTACAAAGGCTTGATCATGAGAGGCAGTGTGGTGGAATCTTGTGATCATAATAATTATGAGTCTAAGAAGAAGATTTCTAGTGGTAACAAAAAGAGATTAATGACTTTGAATTCTACGGTCGTTGAGAAATCTACGACAAAACCAAGATGGTCTGATTGTCATTGCAGCTTTTGCACTTCTTGGCTTTCTCCTTCCAACAAAGATTCTCTATTTGTCAAAGTTCAACAACCTAAAGGTAAAAATTTAATCCATACAATAATTTGTATTAATACGCATTCAGAAAAAATTGAATGTTTGGTTACCTTAAATTCTTGCGAGATGAAAATTAGTTCGTTGTTATAAAAATAGTAACATGAGCTTAAGACAATAACATAAAAAAGTAAAAACATAATTCCCTCATTTCATATTAAATGATGTTTTTACTTAATGCACATATTAGTTTACTTAATTTCTCAAGACAACAATAAGTAGCTAGTTATTTATTGTAAAGTCAATTAGGGAAAACAAAAAGTATTTTGTAATTCGAAAAGCATAACTCTGTTTATAAGAAAACAAATGTTAAAGACAATTTTTGACTAATTAAGGCATCAATTAATATGAGTATTTTACGAAAACAGAGTACTTACCAGAATTATAACACTGATCGTCATTTAGCATATTAGTCATATGAATAAAAGGGTTCTACATTGTTTTGAGTCTATAAATAAATATTATTGTCGTCATGATCATCCCAAGCTTTCTTAATAATTTCGAGGAATATAAATATGCAGATAATAAGAAGGCAAGAGACAACGTTGTGTTCATACATGGTTTCTTATCATCATCATCCTTTTGGACAGAAACTCTTTTCCCAAACTTTTCTGATTCAGCCAAATCTAATTATAGGCTCTTCGCAGTCGATCTTTTGGGTTATGGAAGAAGTCCAAAGCCAAACGACTCGTTGTATACACTAAGAGAACATTTAGAGATGATTGAGAAATCGGTGATCTCTCAGTATAAACTCAAAAATTTTCACATAGTGGCTCACTCTTTAGGCTGTGTTTTGGCTCTTGCCCTCGCCGTTAAACACCCTGGAGCTATCAAGTCCCTCACTCTCTTGGCTCCTGTAAGTCTCTTATACATATATTTACTTCTAACAATTCTATATTAGAAATCAATGGATCATGACTAGTAATGTTTTATATCATTTTATATATCAGTGTACGGTTCATTCTCACTTGTGGAATACTCTCTCTGTTTCATATTATTTGTCGTTGTAGAGAAATTTTTTTGTTTTAAAATAAGTGCCGTTTTAGAGTTTTGATGTAAAAATCATTAATAAGATTCTTCACTTTATTTTTTTATTGGTTAAAATATAGTTAGATGTATAGGTAATTGTGTTTTTTTTTTTTGGAAATATACAAAATCATATGTTTTCTTAATATGTGTGCATAAACCTAGAACGACAAGCAATATGAAACGGAAGGAGTAATATTTATTTAATATGTATTTCATGTTTTAATTAGTTGTCTATAGTAAATATGGGAGGGAGAATTTAAACTAATTGTTTTCATGAAAATAGAAAGGCAAACATACGGTGATTAGATTTTTTTCCAGGTTTAAGAAATGTAGTAATAACCAAATTGAAAATGAACCTACTTTTAATTTGTGTTGTTGGTAACAGGAGTGTATATGATACACACGTTTTTGTTCGTGGTTGGGGTTTTCTATTTTAGAAAGTATATCAACCATTTTTTAAAAAATAAATGGAACAGTTTTGTACAATTTCTTTTCAGCACAAACTTTGTTTTCTCAACTTAGTTATGTCACTAACTATATATGAATTATTTTTGGTTAACTAAATGAAGTTATATAATATTTGGCAGCCATTTTACAAGGTGCCAAAGGGAGTACATCCGGCGCAATACGTGATGAGGAAAGTGGCTCCTAAGAACGTTTGGCCACCGATGCAGTTTGGTGCATCGCTGATTAGCTGGTACGAGCACCTTGGCCGCACCGTTTGCCTTGTACTCTGCAAAAGCCATCGCTTGGTCGATTCTCTCACTCGCCTCCTCACCTTAAACAGGTACTTTGCGTTTTGATTATATTCTAATAAACGTGTAATTAGAAGAAAGAATCGTGGCCTTAATAATCAGACGACGATCGATCGTAGGTTTTACATCCACAAGTTCCTTTGTTGAATTTAAGTAAGCAAGATTTGACCCCAAGTTCACGGTGCATGAGAGATTAGGGAACACCGAAAAGTCTAAAAGTTTTAATCAACCAACCACTCGTTTCCTACTCTTATTCAATATCTTGAAATTGACGTTTCGTAATTGTTATACAAAGCTTCTAAAAATAAGATGTTGATTGGTTCACTTTAGTCGTTATTACATAAAAATATGTGATACCATATTAGGAAATGCGAGAGTGCAACCTAATAGCTTTATGTATTAGAAAAAAGAGGAAATCTTTCTTTAACACAGAAAGCAACTTATATCGACCATGTCTCCTCCATTATTTGCCCCCATTAACTTACATTAATTTTGGAATTTAATACTATAAAATGTATAATTTGTATCATATAAAATGAGATACAAAAAGTATTAAATAAAAAAAAAATTTTAATTTATAAAATCTAAATTTAGTCCGAGTCTATAAAAAAAAAAAAAAATTAGATGAAGTTCGATTTTGTTTGGTATTATTTTTTGGCTCTTTAATTTTTTTCCTATCAAGATGAACTCTGCAGTAATAATATATGATAAATTTAAATAGTTTTTACATACTATATTCAATTCAAACATACATAATCAATAATTTTTTATAAATTTGAATAAGCTAAATTAAACTACCTTTTCTTTGCAGGATACGAACGTATTTGATAGAAGGATTTTTATGTCACACACACAACGGCTCGTGGCACACATTACACAACATCATCTTCGGATCAGGAGGCAAGCTCGAGTCGTATCTTGACCATGTCCGTGACCACATGGACTGTAACGTCACAATAATTCACGGTGGCAAGGATGAGGTCATTCCTGTGGAGTGTAGCTACAGCGTCAAGACCAAAGTGCCACGTGCTACTGTACACGTCATTCCCGACAAAGACCACATCACCATTGTCGTCGGCCGACAAAAGGACTTTGCTCGAGAGCTTGAGCTCATTTGGCAAAGATCCAATACTACTCATAAGTGAATATATATATATATGATGAAACTGAAACTGTATGAAGTATATATTACCAAGTAAAGAAAAGAGAGATATATATTTTCCTCTTATAGTTAGTAAATTTTTTTGTTTTGTCTGTCTCTGTTCGAAAAAGAAATGTCAAGACCATAATTTTGTTTTTCTCTTTATAACCAAAGAAAATAGTTAACTAGTGTATGCGCAGCCTCTTGGACACTTCAGTTGATCTAATAAATACTCTATCCGTTTAAAAAAAATGCATAGAGAAAAAAAATATTTTTAAATTTTTGATAATTAATAATGAAAAATTATGAAGTTTAAAAACATTAATTATATTTTATAAAATTTATTGGTTTAAAAGTATAAAAAATATAAAATTACAGAAAATTATACATTTATAACTAAGTTTCAATATGTTTTATCAAAAAGTATAAAAAAATTAAAATATGTTTTATTTTGAAACGTAAGGAAGATATGGTATAAAATAACCTATTTGTGGATGTTCAGAAGAATTCGGTGATTTAAAAGATGTTTGTGTTGGATTACTTTGCATTGCATATTTGCATCCACAAGATTGATGAAATCATAAAATTCCAAAAAATATGTCAAAGAGTCACTCATAAAGTGTGTTTTGATCCGATCCTCGTAGTAATAATTAAGGTTAAGAAGTCTTTAAAAAAAATATCAGATGTACTTTTTTGGTGTTACAGAAAAAAGGATGTTAATATGGTATTTTTTTTTTTTTAAGATTAGAAAAACCCAAAAGAAATATGTTTATTAGAGGGTAGAAGAACAAGAGAGGGCATTAAATGAAATGGACCGACCATAGTTGTATGATGGTGGAAAATCCAAGACGTGGCCTTAGTTTACTTTCCAATTTGTCTCTCTGTCGACAGTCGACTATGAGAACCAATTGGGTGCATTCACGTATTAATCTACATTCTCCATTTCAAATGGTAGAATAGCCTTAATTTAAACCCCATCTAGACAAATCAAAATTTCGGATCACTGAATCTGTTGTGGGTTAACTGCGAGTTAATAGGCTAATGAACTTTATATATGCTATATTTCATCTATAATTTGGATATATGATATTTAATTATAGTCAAAGTGATTAAATATTCTGAATTAACATTAAACCAACGGATTAGTAAAACAATAACAAATCACGATAATAAACTAATAGTACATCACATCAACAAATCAACTTATCTTGGTTAATTTTATCACCATTGTACTCATTTCTTCAAATAAAATAATGAAATTTTGAACAAAATATAAAAATCACATATAACATACTTTACTCAACATATTATATAATAAAAATGATAATGTTTAATTATACTACGATTGGTTCAGCCAATAAATTTGAACCGCGTGTCAATACGAGTTTTTTTATTTCACCAAATTAATAACTAGCAAATTTATCATTGAACTTGTACTGGATTTGTGACTGTGTAAGGCCATCTTCAATGATATTCCATATTTTATTCTAATTTTTTTGTTAAAAATAAAATAAAAATAGAGTAATAATCAAAAAATAAAATTTTACTCTATTTATATAATAATATTTTTATTTTTTCTTTATACTCATTTCCAATCTATTTTGAAATAAAACATAGAGTAAAGTTGGAGATGCTATAACCAACTTTACTGAAACAATATGTATAATATTTTAGGTAAGAATTAAATGATTTCAAAATTATAAATAACCAACATTAAGGAGGGAACACCTACTAAGAAATTTATACTTTTATTTGTTGTTAACGTATCATATATATGTTCGACAATGATATATTTGCATTTAAAATATTTTGATTTTCTTCATTTAATTCGTTAATTGAGATGTGATTCCTCTATATTATTAAAAAGGTACAAAACAAAAATACCTTTTGATTTTACCATTTATTTACATTAGAAGGGTACGAAAGTATATATTGAACCTAGTTTTTAGTATTCATGTATTTTCTTAATTTAAATAATAGATTTAAGTATCTATTATCTTATTTATTTAAATAATATATTTTTTTAATAGAATTTTGACCAAAATAAATTTCCCAATAGATTTTCTAATAGATTTTGTATTAACATATTAAATATTTTTAATATTTATTAGTAATAAATAATAAAGTAAAAAACCACACATCATAATCTATTATATAATATATATAAAATATAAATAATTATTAATAAATTATTGGTATAATATTTTCATATATAAGTTCAATTAGTTATAAATATTGGATTTCATATAATACACTGTGATATAATAGACGATTAAAATCACAAAACATAATTATTTAAAGTAATAAATAAAATTCTTATATTTTAAAATGTTATACTAACAATTATATAATATGTTTAAATTTACAAATACATATTATACCATTTATTTATTTTTAATTGAAAACAAATATTCATACAATTACGGGCAAGCTCTAGAAATAAACAATTACGAGAAAGCTCTAGGAATAAACAATAACAACTTGTGATTATTTTTTTCTTAAAAATTATTTTAATAGAAATTATAATTCCTAATATTTTTATATATTTTGTGAATTTGTAAAATTTATTTTATTTGTTTTTAAGGAGTGCTAAAATTTTGAAACTGAAAAGAAATATGACCCACCCCTATATTGTTTTAATTAGGATAATTGAAATTTATATCATAATATTTTATTAAAATTTTAATTTTAGTTTTTGTTAAAACTGTATAGCTAAATTTTTGATCTTAAAGTTATGAATAGAAGGTGCAACTATATTTTGTGATATTTTTTGTGTTTGTGAAAAAGAATTTAATATATATACTGCAAAAATGGTGGAAAAAAAGGAAAAAGAAGACCATACACATATTCACAGATTAGGTTGTGTTTTTGTTATTTCCCTGACGTTTTGATTTATTTCCTGATCCTTATTTTCATCTGAGAACACCAACACGTCCTATGAATAACTGTGAAGAAGAGTATATTGTGCTCATTCGATTTTCTTTTAAAGTATTTCATCACGTGTGTTGCAATATTAACTTATGGACTGTCCATTAATAGCTTAAATATATGATATTGTATAATGATATGTGTATACCATTGTATGTATAATTAATGTACCATATGATTTTGATGTAATTATGAGATGTGGCTTTGATTAAAATAAATGTGGAATATTCATTTGAGTAATACAAATATTTCAATCATACGAACGTTTTTTGGGGGAAAATATACATTTAATAAAATTATTGTATTATAATAAAATATCAGTGCAAAATATATAAATACTAAATCAAATTAAGTGGGTCTCAAATTTTTTATTTTATTTTAATAGTATTGATTATTTTAAATATTGATATATAATACCAACTATCGGTAATAGAATAAACAGTTAGAAACATAAAATATAATTACTCAATATAATATATAAACCTTTATGTTTAAAAATATTATATTAACAATTATGTAATATATTTAATTTATAAATATATACTATACCTTTTAGTATATATAAAAATTAAGAAAAAAACAAACAACTGCACGATTGCGGGATTAAGATCTAGTTATTTATTATTTGGAAAACATTAATATCAAAAAAATTGATCAAAAAGTGAAAACCTTTACAAGCTATTTATACTCCCTCCGTTTTATATTACTTGTCGTTGTAGGGAAAAAATTTCATTTCAAAATAAGTGTCGTTTTAGAGTTTCAATGCAAAATTCATTAATAAGATTCATAGGTAATTGTGTTTTTATTTTTCTATTGGTTGAAATATGGTTAGGTGTATAGGTAATTGTGTTTTTATTTTGGAAATATACAAAATCATATGTTTTCTTAATATGTGTGAATAAACCTAGAACGATAAGTAATATGAAACGGAGGGAGGAGGGAGTATAATGTTTTTATGGTAAAGAATGAAAGAATAAAAGTTCCTAGGTGGGATGAACTTCAAACCATCTCCTAAGTAGACCTTGTAGCTAGTAATTTTTCGTATACTGCAGCGAAGAGATACGATTTTTGAGAACCTTCCCAATGGCCTTGCTTGTTACATCCACCGTCACATACCTCCATGTCTTCTGGAATTTCTCTCTTTCCACAGTATGTAAACAGAGGTCTGAGATACTAGCATGAGGAGTAGAGTGTCAAGTCTACTTCGGGACGTGTTTATCCTAGATGTAACAGTATCTTTTCAATCTGGTGTGATCTCTGCGCCCATGCGCCGAGTAACCCTTCTGCAGTATTCATCCAAACTGTAAAGGTGTAGGGGCAGGCGAAATAAAGAAGGTCACGACTCTCATCTCTTCCTCCATAGAAAACACAACCTTGCTCTATGCTCCATCCTCTCATTCTCAGACCAGTAGATAACCTGTCCTTGAAAGTTAACCAGACCATAAAAGATTGTCTTGGTATAGCTTGAGTGAATCAAACAAGACGATGCCATGGGACTTCATTCTTCTTTTCTCGCAGGTAATCCCATGTCTTGGCAGCTGAGTAGGTAAATGTAGGTTGGCTTATAAACATCCTGGTTGTGTCTTCACAAAGCCTTATCTGGCCCTGCGTTGGCGTCAGGTATTGTGGCTGCAACAATTCTTTCACATAATTGTGGGTATCTCCTTCTACTACACCGTCTGATATTCCAGCCATTACTGCAAGTCACCTCCAGTGTCGGCCCATAGTATTAACACGCCTAAAGCAAATTTAAAAAGATGATGCCCTTAACTAGCATCAAACCAAGCAACTCTGGGAGATATATAAGCTTTCTAGCCACCACCCCAACGAGATGTTACAATTATTAGCACCCCAAACTTGCCTATAATATTTGGCGTCCAAAGTCCATGCTTCACGGGTTTTAGTCCAGGGCCGGGCATGGTCACCTCTGCAAGCGTAGCCGACCTACTTACTCCCAAGTAGCTAAAGACTAGTTCCCCTGTAATATCCAAGAGTTTGCCCATCTCCAACCAATTGTCGAACCAAAAGAATACAGCTTGACATCATTTATTTCAAACAGCATGCAATCTATGCAACCACATGTATAATATATTTTTGGATGGACCAACATAGCATTATGACGTTTTAGCTATGACACGTGTCATCAATAGAATGTTTCCCAAAGTTCATAGAGAAATATTAGTTAATAGTGTACGACTAATATTTTCATTCTTTCTTTAAATAAAAACCTAATATAATATATATGTATATATGTGACAATTAATTATGCTAATAAGAAAGATTGGATAACGATTTATGTATACTCCATAATTTTTTGTTAAATTTTATATTATTAGGATAAAATATATAATCACATTAACCATATAATAAAAATTGGATTTTTGAATATGTTATATTTTAAATTTTTAAAAACACTACAATTATTGGATTTTTTGAATATGTTATATTATATATATATATATATATATATATATTTAAACACTATAACTGATCATTAAACCATATATATGAGTAAAAAATCTCATTTAATAGATATTCAGAATATATATATATATATATATATATATATTAAACAATATACCATAACATAAATATTTCAATTTCAAAATTTATACTGGACAAGAATTGAGAACTTAATATTTTAGTTTCAAAATTTGCAGTGAATTTTCAAAAATAGTTATAAATTTTAAAACTATTAAAAATCCCATATGAGAATTCTGTTATCAATGATTTTATTTTTTTTGTTATAAAAAATTAAAAATGATCATACAACTCTATGATAAGGAAGTCTCACTTAATACATAGTCGTATTAAAATATACTATATATATGTTAATTTCATTTAAATTTAATTATATACCATATAAAATTAATAAAAATAATTTTATTTTATTTATCATAAAATGATTGTAAATAAATAAACAAAAGTGATTGATGATTAATGTTAATGTGTCAATTTAATTATATATGCATATTTAATGTTTTAGTAGTTCATAAATTATCAATATATATATTTGTTATTTTATATTATGTAAAAAACGTAGGATAAGTAATATAGTACATAAAAATAATTTGTATATATAATGTTCAGTCGCAGATATTAAACTAACTAGTTATTATTATTCCCTTCGTTTAAAAAAAATACTTCCTCCGTTTCAAATTAGTTGTCATTTTGGAGTAGAATTTTTGTTTCAAAATAAGTGTAGTTTTCAGTTTTCAATGAAAAATTTATTGGTAGTATTCTCTATTCTATTTTTCTATTGGTTGATATATGGTTAGGTGTATTGGTAATAATGTTTTTATATTGAAAATATGTAAAATTAAATATTTTATTAATTTGTGTGAATAAACCTAGAACGACAACTAATATAAAAAGGAAGAAGTATAAATTTTAGACTTTTCACGTATATTAAAAACACATTAAAATTTGATTATACATGCATTGTTTTCTGTGAATAATAATTTTTATAACTTTTAGCTAATAAAAATTTAATAAACACCATTAACTTTTTAAAAATTTATAATTTTTCAATAAATAATATATTGAAAAAGTATAAAACATTTTTTTAAAACAATTTTTTTCTGGATTTTTTTTGAAACTGATGTAGTATTAGAGAAGCTAAGATCGGTAGTGTTTCACCAAACCTTTCGGTTCTTCTTTGTTTTGTCTTCACTCGGACCCCATAGAATTACTAATGTTTACCAAAATTTAAAATCATTATTATTATTCTTGTAGCGACTTCATTGAAGGTATCAAATAAACTGTGACATATCTGGAACTGAACTGTACGTCTGTTGTTTAAAAAGAGGGGAACTGGTGACCAATCTGGAAACAAGAGGAATGAATAATAAAGAAACGGAGGAGAATAAAATAATAGGAATGAAAAAGAATGGTTGTTCCTTCTCAAATTTAACAAGGAACAATTTTGTTCTTTATTTCTCTGCAAAAAAAAAGTATGAGAGAGAATGAGAAAAAATATTTGTTCTTTGTGAATGGTGATTTTTTTTAGGAACGTTAGGGAATACATTATTCCTCGTCGTTCTTTTCCTTGGTCACCATTCACACCCAAAGTTTTTTGTATATAGAAAAGAAAATGAAGATTAAAAACAAAAACCATAGAGAATGTTAGTTAAATTGTTTTGAATATATTACCAGTAGATGCTCGTTACAACTTCAAATTACTTTCATGTAATAATTAATATATGTGTCGGCAAAAATGGTAAAAAGGTCATAAGGTTTATGTTTTTAATATGTAAATAGCTTAGAGTGAATGTAAAGAATATGTGACTCGGCCGCTGGGAGGAATTATATATTAGCACTATATTTCTTGTGAAAATCGAATATGATTCCACGCTATGCACTCACATACATGGTTGAATGACACTCGTCGTCGCATCTTAAGGCATATAAACGCAGAATGGTATAAACAGTTGTAGGTGAAAATTGTATGAAATAAAAACATATCAAGTGTAGCTGTTACGATATTATATGTGGTCAGTGTTACAAATGCATAATCAAAATATTGAATGGTGGATTCAATTAGTGTTTACAGAAAAGAAAGAACAATATATTCTTCTTGTGCCGAACTAATTGATGCTGCGGTGTAATGAGCATAAACCAAATGTTTAACCAAAATTCTCAAGACGAGTTTAAAGATCCATGCATATGTCATTTAGCAAGATAGAATGAATGTGATTAGTAATTTAGGTGTGCTAATTATTTGCAAACCGTTTTCTTTTAATATGACCAAACATTCGAAACTTTATTCAGTGAGAGAAATCTGATTGATTCTGTAGTTTTTCACCTTTGTGAATGACACGCCTCTTCACCTATAGATATAAAGTTTTATTTAAAATGCAACAAGAAGAGAATTCATTCTCTCATTTGTATTAAAGGTCATTTTTTGTAAGCATCACCTAAAGCAAAAACTCTTCTTCGCTCCACTTGTCTTTGCTTCTTCCTTTTCAAATTCTTTCCACATTCATAAATGTTTGTTCAACAACAAAAAGATATATTTATAGTTAAGCAGGACAAACTAATTATCAAGAGCTAACGGATTATAAGCCTAAACAACGGATCTCAAATTTCTACCAATCAAAGCTCGGGTTGCTTTTATATTCAGAAACGAGATTTTCTTTGCTATTCATTACTTACATAGGATATACACGACGAATGAATCTGATCTTGACTAGTTCGAATATAATTAACTAGCAACCTCAACTTGCAATTACTAGCTAATTCATCCCTCGAGACTTATAAGCTCCAAAAATTCACAGCAGAAGTATACCACATAATTTTTTTTGCTGAACTATTCAAATATGAGTTTAGTGGAGTTCAGTGAGTTATAATATATACAAAAAGAAATCTAAACTAACCTGGAAATGACTCGAAGGTGGATCAAAGCGATGTAACTGAGGGGAATGAAGCCTGGTCCGAAGTCATCAACCACTTAACTGATCGTTCATTATATATATATTATTATATAACCGATCGTAGATCTGAGTTAAGGGCCTCGTGCCAGACAACAATCCCCTCAAAAGAAAAAGCTTCAGAGATGGAACATGGAGTCCATAAGAAGAACCCTAGCTACCTTTTACAAGAGAGATGATCAGCTTATAATTTACAAAGAACATAAAAGGTGAAAGAGAAGGAGACAAGAACGCAATGATGAAAGGAAGAGGCAGTTTCTATATATTATTAGAAAAAGGTATTGTGGAAATGTAGGTGGTAAAAAATAATGAAAAAGGCAAGAAGAAAAAGATAGAAAAGAACAAACATATTAAAGTCATATCTCACCAATTTGGCGACCTTTTCTCGTTTTGTTTATTACAGTATACATACTTAAACATTTTTAAGCTTATAATGCTTTCACATGTATATGGTATTCGATATTTTAAAAAGTCAAATTATAGGTGGATGATCAAGAACTATCTCTTGTTTGAACGCATCTCGGATCAAATTAGGTCAAATTGTTTTTTTCTTCTTCTTCAATTTCTGTGATTTAGCATAATTTCCTAACAAAAAACGTTACACTGAAATGTAAGTATGTTCTATGTACTACTACGTAAGGCTAATATCATTTTCAGCACTAGGACGATGATGCTATAAGTCAAAATAGAAATTGAGAAAGTCAAAATAGAAATTGAGAAAGTCAAAAGATTAGTTGAGAAATAACTTAATATAAAATGAAATTAATAGAAAAAAAAACAAGGGAAAATTGTTTTTTTGACCAAAAAAAATAGGTACATTGTTCTATTAGGCTAATTTCTATTTTGCATCATTTTTGTCTATAATATCTTTTAATATTTTCGAAAATAAATCAAATAAATAGTTTTAGAAACTAAAAAAAAATTAAAAATAGTAACTACTGATGAAATACCAATATCAACTTAGTCATATATTTTTTAAGTTCTAAAAATGTTAAAATTGTAATTTCAAATTTTATTCTACAAAAAGTAGAATTTGTATTCTGATTAGTAGAAACTACAATCTACATTTTTCATTGAATCTACTATTTTAGAATATGGGTTCTACAAAAATAATGATAAACTAAAAATTTTTGGAATGCACATTCCACGCTTTACATGTCATTCTAAAATCTGTAGAAATCGGAATCTACACATTACTATAAATCTAAAATCTGTAGAAATCGGAATCTACACATTATTTTAAATCTAAAACCCGTAGAAATTGAGTTCTAACATATTTATTATATTCTACATATAGGAATACATATTCTACAAATAAGGTTTATCTGTTTCAAAAATATGAGAACAAAATATTTGAGAATATTTTAATTTCTATATCTGAAATACTCGATATTTTCACGAAAAAATGTCCTAAGCCCTTCCTCATCAGCCATCTTTTTTTGTGTGTTATTTATATATATATATATATATTGTCAATATATATATATATTTAGTTACTTCAAAAATACATTAAATAATATATTATAATTATTTACAACTGTAATTTTAATTTTATAATTAAATTGTTAGTTAAAAAAACTTATTTAGATTATATAATTTAATTATATATATTATAATTATTTACTAATTGTATTTAAATTTTAAAATTGAATATTAATTTTTAATTTTTTGTTTTTACATTATTTAGATTATATAATTATATTATAATTGTTTACTAATTAATTTACTAATTGTAAATTTTATTTTATAATTAATTGTTGTTTTTATTATTACTTAGGTTACATAAATAATTAATATATATTATTAATTATTTAGTAATTATAATTTCGAATTTTAATTAAAATTTAAGGGTATTATTGCCATTTTGAAAATAATTAGCTTAATGGGATAATGTACCTATTTTTTTTTGCCTAAAAAACAATTTTCCCAAAAAACAAAGAAAGAAGAGCAATAGGTGAATTATTAAGACATGATTGTGTTGGACTAGATGAAGATGAGATTGCAGAGAAAAAATGTCTTCATAATTCTCATTTACTCCATGTGACATTCACATACCTACCTCTCATTTCCCTCTCTCTCTCTCCAACCCACGCATGTATTTTATATGTTTTCAGTACGAAAAGTCTTGTGATTGCCATATGCACAAAAGTTTAATGGTCACAGGAGAATATGTGGTATGGAATGGATGAACTACAAATAAATTCAGTGAAACAAATATTTACAAAGGACAAGAAACAGACTTAAAATGAACTCCCTCCCCCTCCTGGCCTCCTTTTTAAAAAGAAAAGCTTTTGTGTTTAAACAGTAAAAATATATCAGTTTTATGATTTAATAGTTTCAATAATTTAAAATCAATAGCAATTCAATAAAAAAATAATTAATTTTATTAAAAATCACTAAATTATCAGCTCTTAAAAATGTACAAACAACATATTTTAAAAACGTTTTTTATAAAACATTTCTTTTGAAAACAGAAATAGTATTATCTATTAGTTCATTGTCATATATCCAAGTCCTTTTTAATATATTTACACATGTCAACATCTATACTGAGTTACATAATGATATTTTGAATGTTATCTTTACGTTGGTGAAAACAGTTTACTCTCGTCACCTTCTTTCAACTGTTGACAATGGCACTACAAATACTCCTCAGAAAGCTATCTTCTCTGTCAGGACAAGTAATTTATGTAAAATACAAAATAGTTGTACACAAATAGAAAGCTTTCTTTTAACCAAAGACAATTGACACTGCAATTTGACTCCAGTGCAAAACAAGATCACCTGTTCTATCGGCAAGGATATTCTTTTGGGATGTTGATTTATGCAGAGTCAAAGATTAGTCATCCTAGTAAAAGGGGTCTTCTTTCTCTAATAGGAAGCATCCACATAATAGTAAAGCACAAACCAAACCCATTAATAGCAGGCTAGCAGCACCAAGAGGTTAGCCCATTTGGTAACCTGTGTAACTCAATCTTTAGTAGACTCATGAAAGCATATACTCTGTCCATCTAGAGAACCCAGAGGGCTATGCAGAGATTCTCTTAGCCAAGCTAAAAGAACCAAACATGCATAATAATAATTGGGCTTTTGTTCGTGGACATTCCACATTCATATAGATATTAGAAAAAGACAAGAAAAAAAAAAGAGAGTAGTGGTTACGTTGTTCACACAACAGTACTTTGATTATAGCAAAGTGAATGTTTGTGAAAAAGAAAAATCAGAAAAGTGATGAAATCCAAAATGACTATCTTGTCTTGTCTCTGAAAAATCCTGTCATTACTCTCTCAAACCCTTTCGCCTTTCGAATCTCCCTTTACCTTCTTCTCTCTTCAATGATTATTCCACTCTCTGAATTTCACTCAACTTGTTCCCATGGCTGCAAAACGTGTCCACAGAGATTACCCTTCTTCCGGCGATCTCTCCACCGTTAAGCGCCATAAAGACCTCCACTTTGCCGAAGACACCACACCCACAGACGACGGTGCCGCGATCAACCTCCTCAGCCTACTCTTACAATGCGCCGAATACGTCGCGACGGATCATCTCCGTGAAGCTTCGATCCTCTTATCCGAAATCTCCGAGATATGCTCTCCGTTCGGTTCCTCTCCGGAGCGAGTCGTCGCCTACTTCGCGGAGGCGCTTCAAGCACGCGTCATCAGCTCCTACCTCTCCGGCTCGTGCTCTCAACTCTCGGAGAGTCCAATCCAGTCACAGAAGATCTTCGCCGCCTTGCAGACGTTCAATTCCTTGAGCCCTCTCATCAAATTCTCACATTTCACGGCCAATCAAGCAATTTTCCAGGCGCTTGACGGCGAGGATTCCGTCCATATCATCGATCTCGACGTCATGCAAGGCCTTCAATGGCCTGGACTCTTCCACATCCTCGCTTCCCGTCCTCGAAAGCTCCGATCCATTCGGATCACCGGGTTCGGGCCATCCTCCGATATCCTCGCCTCCACTGGCCGGAGACTCGCCGATTTCGCAGCTTCCTTATCCCTCCCCTTCGAGTTTCATCCGATCGTTGGCAAAATCGGAAACGTAACCGATCCGAGTCAACTCGGTACGAGACCCGGCGAGGCTGTGGTGGTTCACTGGATGCAGCACCGGTTATACGACGTCACCGGGAACGATCTCGATACGCTGGAGATTATACGGAGGCTGAGACCGAATCTGATAACGATGGTGGAGCAGGAACTGAGCTACGGCGATGGAGGAAGCTGCTTTCTAGGGAGATTCGTGGAGGCGTTGCATTATTACAGCGCTTTGTTCGACGCGCTTGGAGACGGATTGGGCGAGGAGAGTGGAGAGAGATTCACGGTGGAGCAGATTGTGCTTGCGACGGAGATAAGGAACATAGTCGGGGGAAAAAGGAGGGGGACGATGAGGTGGAAAGAGGAGCTGAGTCGGGTCGGATTTAGACCCGTTTCGCTTCGGGGCAACCCGGCAACGCAAGCGGGTTTGTTATTGGGTATGTTGCCGTGGAATGGATACACGTTGGTCGAAGAAAATGGAACCCTCCGGCTTGGTTGGAAGGATCTCTCGCTTTTGACTGCTTCCGCTTGGCAATTTCAGCCGTCCGATTAACTTTTCATTACCATATGTTCTTTTTTCCCCTTTTATAAACACACTTGATCCGTTTAAAGAATAACGCAAGGTTGGAGAAAAATAATTATGATATAGTTGAGATATTGGAAGGTTTTATATAACTCATTAATCCTATTTCATTTTAAAATATGTGTAAATGATATGTACATTAAGAAATCTATTAACATATGTAAATTGTGCATGCTAGAAAAGTTAAAAGACAAAAAATTGTTTAAAAATTTAATATATATAAAGTACATAAATAATTAATTTTGAAGATAAATTTTTATTTTCTACTAGTGTTATATATAAGCGGAAAGCTTTTAAGTGAATATAAAATGAGAGTTAGGACATTATATCAAACATTTAAGTATAAGACCATTATTATTGTACGGTTTTAATTAAAAAAAATTAAAACGTTTTACCAATGCAAAATTTTTAAATTTTTTAATAATAATTACTGAATTAATATTTATAATAAAAGTATTTAATTATTGAAATAAATTATGATATAAAAATCATCTTTTATTTTTTCCAGCTTTTGTTATTTTTAATAGGCCATATATCATATATCAAAAATCAATGGTGGAAAAGCTTTTGAAAAATATGATAAAGACAAAACATAAATATTACTCCCTCTGTTTCATAATAAGTGTTATTCTAACACTTTTTTCTTGTTACACAAAAGTGTCACTTTACAATTCTAATACAAATTATACTTACTTTTACCTAAAAATTAATTGCAAATTACATTGTTTCTATAAATAATTTTATTTATCTCAAATACTATTGGTCAAATAGATATAATTAATGACAACTTAATTACATTTCAATCATTTTCTTAATATGTGTGAAAAATGTCAAAACGACACTCTTTGTAAAACGGAGGGAGTATATTAAAAGAAATACTCTTTAAAAATATATATTTTATGTACTATTTACAATATATATGATTAATTTTTTCATATTTTTATTAAAAATAAATTGATATGATATATTTGTAATTTCATAAATATAATATTATATTGATATATACTAAAATAATTTTTATATGAAATGAAAATTGTATAGAATATTTTTTTAGTAAATTGTCATCAAATAAAATTTATAATTAGAGATTCATTAAAATTATATATCACATAATTTTAAAAATTCAATTTTTGAAATTCACAAATAATTTTTATTTTAAATAAAACATAAAAATAAAAAATAAAATATAATTGGTTTTATAAGATTAAATTTTGTAAAAGGATAACATTATCACATATTTTTATATAAAATATTAAATATACAAATTAAAATTTCAATAAAATAACAATATTAAATTAGTGGGGTGTTTTGACCCAACAATATGAAGGCCTATTAAAGAAATAGGCAGAATCATCAAAACAACGATCTTCAACTGTCTAAAAACAATTTCATTTAATTTGCGTGTGGAGCCTGATTTGGAAATAGTTGTGAGAGTCAAAATTCTTGGAAGAAAGTGAGCGGAGGATCCCTAGCTAAGCTTGCTTGGGGATAATGTTTCGACGACTACGATTGACGACGACCATGGCTATTCGGTCCGTCGCGGAGGTCTTCTTCTTGCTGATTATCGGCGGGAGATGGATCGTCTTTGCCGATGGCAGCAGTGGTGGCACCGCGAGGAACGGCTACTCCGGGGGACTATGGTCGTCGGTTGTTGCTCCCTCCAATGTTGGCTTAGCTGTTTCTGTCACCGTCATGGCCGGTCTCACCGTGGCTTTCACCTTCGTCTACTCCCGTAGGTATATTTATACATAAACAAGAGAAATTTGGTTGTCCTCTACTCGAGAATAGATTTGATAGGGGAAGATAAGTCATATTGGTTCTATTTCTAGTTGCTTCTTTGTTAGTGAGTAACAAAGGGTCCAATCACCAAAGCTCTTTGTAATATTGTTAGTAATGACAAATGGGTTGCTATGCTCTCTTGGTCTTTAAAGAGTTAACATGTAGCCTGTCTTACTTACTGAAGTTGCTTATACACTTGTTCAGAGGGAGCATTGGATCACCTTGGTCACTGAGGAGAAGAAATCATACTCTTCAACCTATATAGTGGAATGCTTTTTTCAACGACCAAGGCCGATTCAGTGAAGGAGGTGTCAAATTTCTGAAGAAAGTTCGCAGTGGGGTATGCTCTGCCTTTTGACACTCTCATCTTTACCAATTTTTCCCATTGATAGATGAATTCCCATCTTTGTTTTCAGGGTGTGGATCCAAGCATTAGACCAGAAGTTTAGCCGTTCCTCCTTGGAGTGTAAGAATCAGTATCTTTTTCGTTATTCCTTCTTTTACCACCTACCTAATGCTGAAGTAGAATTTGACCCACCCAATTATATATTTTTCTCTTTTCGTCCTTAAGTATGTTACTCATGCATGTTCTAAATGTTAAGTTGTAGATATTTCTTTGGCGTTGGGTCATTTAAGGTAGAATACATATCACAACAGTTAAATACTCATTAACAATAAATGAAAATTCAAATGGGAGTCTCAGAGTCGCCTTTATGTTTTTTTTCCTGGGGATTTATAAGCCTTGCCCTAGCTTCCTCGAACCGGCCTTCACTCTGCATGTGCAAGTTATGAGTACTCTTTATCATCCCCACACACTGTAACCTTATTTTACTTGTTTCTCACAGGTATGACTTAAACAGCACCGAAGAAGAAAGATAATCTATTCTACAGCAGAAACAATACGTTCGTTTATACTTATGCAGAGTTTCATGGCTTCTCAACTTTTTACCAGTATTACGTTTCCCATTTCTCTTCTGTTCCCGTTAGGTGACAATGACTTGCTCAATGTGTCGTTAAAATTATGAATAAAAAGTAGTAGCTTCGGTTTCGGAACGCCTATCACTTAGATTTTGTGTCAGTATGTAAATAGATTCTTATATATGTAAGTCCTACAGGAAGGAATACGAAAACTTGCGGAGACAATGTCGCGAGATTCATAAACGCAATGAAAATGGTTGTGACGCAAAGCAAATAGCTCAGAGCAACAACACCGAAGACAGTCAGGTTCTTGATTCCCATGATATTGCTGAAGTCAATAGTTCAAAGAGATCTATCCAAGTAGAAGAATCAGAGAAGTTGAATTCGATTCTTCAGGATGGGGATTGTGAAGAGAGTGGCGTCACCTCCGAAGATGCTGCTAATGACTCAGTCTCAACCAACTCTGAAGAAACCGAGTCTTCACCTCTTCTAGCGAAAGAAGAAACAGAAAGCCACAATACGGTTAGCTCAGACTCAACGAAATCTGAAGAAACCGAAACTTCTCCTTTTCTTGCCAAAGACGAAGCAGAAAGCCATGATACCGTTAACTCTGAAGAAACCGAGACTTCGCCTCTTGTAGCCAAAAAAGAAGCAGAAAGCCAAGAAAAAGGCTACCTGACTCCAGCATCAAAGCCAAAAATGCAGGCAGAAGAGGAATTCACCACAACTTGGCAGAGAATTATCGGTCTGGATGCAGTGAGAGCAAATGATGAATGGGTGCTCTACTCACCGTCTCAAGCTGTTGTGTCTGACAAAATAGCCCGAGGAATAGCCACACATGTTGGTCTTAATGACTACGAGCACTTGGAGCCCTGCCGGATCTTCCACGCAGCTCGTCTGGTGGGGATCCTTGAAGCCTATGCAGTGTATGACCCAGAAATCGGATATTGTCAAGGAATGAGCGACTTGCTATCTCCGTTAATCGCAATAATTGAAGACGATGTGTTAGCATTCTGGTGCTTTGTCGGGTTCATGAGTAAAGCATGCCATAATTTCAGGCTAGACGAGGTTGGAATCAGGCGACAACTCTCAATGGTATCGAAAATCATAAAATTCAAAGACATCCGATTGTACATGCACTTAGAGAACTAGAAGCAGAAGACTGCTTCTTTGTATACCATATGGTGGTGGTTCTGTTCAGATGAGAACTAACCTTTGAGCAAACGATGTGTCTATGGGAAGTAATGTGGGCGGATCAAGCAGAAATAAGAACAGCGATTGCAAAGGTCACTTGGGGTAGAATCCGGTTACGGGCACCGCCCACAGAAGATTTGTTGCTATATGCGACAGCTGCAAGCGTGTTGCAGAGGAGAAAGACGATCATATAGGAGTACAATGGGATGGATGAGATAATGAAGGAATGTAATAGCATGGCTGGTCGTCTTGATATATGGAAACTTCTTGACGATGCTCATGACTTGGTTGTCAATCTTCACGACAAGATCTAAGAGAGGGTGTTAAATCTCACTCTTTGTCTCTATCACTTTATTTGTTACACTGTTTTGTTAGTGTTTGTCTGTTACTGTTACTAAAAAATATGAAACAAAATTATTCCAAAAGCACTCCAAAAACGTTTTCATCCATGTCTTGAAGTATTTTGTTACTTAAATTAAGAGACATAAAATGAACGGAAAGAAATTGAGATGTCAACTTCTCAGTTTTTTTTTTTGTTGTTGAATTTGGTTTTCTTCCAAATTCGAGTTAGATTGGATTATCAAATGTTTGAAATCACTCATAATCTGAAATGAAACTAGTGAAGCTTGATTGAAAAATATTCAAAAATTCTGATTAAAAACTACCAAACTTGAAACTAGTGAAACTTGATTGAAAAATATTCAAAAATTCTGATTAAAAACTACCAAACTATGTAAACTAGTGTTGCATAGACCTGTGGAAGCAGCCAGAAGGTCTAAGGCTTTAATCAGTTGGAGAGCCTCTATGTGAGCTGGAGTTTATAAACATAATAATTAACAAACCATCATTCTTTTCCTTATGTCCCACTTTTACTAGAAGAACAGATCTCTTCTTCTTCTTCTTCGATTTAGAGTAAGATACAGCAACTATGGCGGATACCGTTGAAGAGCCTCAACTGCATAATGGAAAGGCATCATCAGAGTCTCAAACCGATCAACACCCGACCTCGGAACCACTTTCCGACGACAATCCCAAACTTACGGACTCAATTCCGGAAATGAAGCCGGAGGAAGGACAATCGGAGGTAACCGATGGGGAAACACAATCTGAGGTAAACGATGCAAAGGCGGAGGAAGTAGAACCCGTAGCGAAGCCAGAGCTGAGACATGTGGATCTGTCGCCGAAGGAAAAACAGATCGGATCTACGGAGGGCGATCAGGGAACAAGCAAGGCGGTAATGAAGAAAGAAGATGAAGGAAACAGGACATTTACAATGAGAGAGCTTCTCAGCGAACTAAAAAGCGATGAAGGAGATGGGACTCCTCGCAGTACTGTTTCTCCCTATAGGTCTCTCTCTCTCTTTCTCTTTGTTTCAGCTCTTAACTCAACATCAGGGCCTTGATCATGTTTTGGTTAATTTTCAGCCGAGAGAGTGCTTCTCAAGCAGCGGAGAACAATCCTGCAATGGATCTGATTAACAGGATCCAAGTCAACGACGAAGAAGGCCGATCTCGCCAGCGTGTTCTTGCTTTTGCTGCCCGCAAGTATGTTTTACATTTTCTTTGATAGAAACGAGAGATTTTAGTCTTTCATCTTTTATGTTTCTGGTGTTGTAGGTATGCTAGTGCGATTGAGAGAAATCCAGATGATCATGATGCATTATACAACTGGGCACTTATTCTCCAGGTCTCTTATTTGTGATTCGACTTGGATGACATATATATATTCATATACCTTTACTGGATAGAAATAATATATGCTTCTTGATTCTCCACAGGAAAGTGCTGATAATGTCAGCGCAGATTCTGTTTCACCATCTAAAGATGATTTGCTCGAGGAAGCTTGTAACAAGTACGATGAGGCTACCCGTCTCTGCCCTACGCTCTACGATGTATGTATTCATTTCTATCTCTGTTACTTTTGTTTCTGTTTTTTTTTTTTTTTTTTTTTTTTATCATTGCCCAAAATGGCTATCACAGGCAAAATCATAATTTTATAAATGGCTTCGACTTGATTCTTTGACAGGCTTACTACAACTGGGCTATCGCAATCTCTGATAGAGCAAAGATGCGTGGTCGCACTAAGGAAGCTGAGGAATTATGGGAACAGGTCAGTTATGACATTACCTTATCCTTTTGCTAATTTTGAAAATTAATATTAGATCCCAACTTCTAATACCAATTCTGATTCCAGGCGACCAATAACTATGAAAAGGCCGTCCAGCTCAACTGGAACAGTTCCCAGGTAATGCTCCTTTTTCTAAATTACAAACTTCACAAAACCTTGGTGAATTGTATGATATCCTTTTTTGCGCATGTGTCTGGTTTACTTCTTTTCTATTTTCTGACTTAATGTTTGAACTATCAATTATCTGCAGGCTTTAAACAACTGGGGACTGGCGTTGCAGGTAACTGAGTCACATGTGTTAATCTCCATGACAGTTAGGATATGCCTAACTTAGAATATCCCCTTGCTTTTTTTTTTTTGCATTAGGAACTCAGCCAAATTGTTCCTGCTAGAGAGAAGGAAAAAGTGGTCAGAACTGCAATTAGCAAGGTGTGTACTTGTCTTTCTGGCTAATTTAGACACATGGATGGTTTCTTACTGTCCCTTGTCACTTGTACAGTTTAGGGCGGCAATCAGGTTGCAATTTGATTTCCATCGAGCCATATACAACCTTGGAACCGTTCTGGTCAGTCAGGCTTTGACAATATCCTTTCACAAAACTCTTAGAATTCAAATTGCAATCCAGTTAATTGAATCCTTCTCTATATTACAGTATGGATTAGCAGAAGACACACTTAGAACGGGGGGTTCAGGAAACGGCAAAGACATTCCTCCGGGTGAGTTATACAGCCAATCTGCCATCTACATCGCTGCAGCTCATTCGTTGAAGCCAAGTTATTCGGTAATCCTTCGATTCATCACCCAACGTTTTTGCTAGAATCAGAGGTGTATTAGTACTAAGTAGGCTTAAGATTAATTGATTCAACTCCTTAGGATTAAGCTGATCTTTTCCCTGGTCCAGGTTTACAGCAGTGCTTTGAGGCTCGTTCGTTCCATGGTAACCTTTTTGATGACACAGCATCACTTCACGCACTCAAGTTGATTCAGTTTTGGAATTAACCTAAAAGTAAAACGTAATTTATGTTGGCAGCTACCTCTACCACATCTTAAGGTTGGATATCTAACGGCACCACCCGTGGGAAACTCACTCGCTCCTCACAGTGATTGGAAACGCACGGAGTTTGAACTCAATCACGAGAGGCTACTTCAGGTACTCTCTCTCAATTTGATCGAATCTTCTGTTAAGGAAAACTTAAATCATGAGATTACGCAAAAAGAGATGGATACTGTATCTAGAGAGATATACAAAGCCAGTATGTGCTAACCCCTAGGTGGCGTGGGTGTAGGTACTGAAACCTGAAGCAAGAGAAATGGGGAGAAACCTGTCTGGAAAATCGGAGGCAATGAACACAAACGTGGAGAAGAAGACGGTAAAAGTGAACATAACAGAGATAGTGTCAGTGACGACATGTGCTGATCTGACTCTGCCTCCTGGTGCTGGTCTATGCATTGATACCGTTCATGGCCCAGTTTACTTGGTAAGCGCCTCACTACATACACATATGATAAAATCGTGTACCCTTTGAAAGAAAAGACTGGAAAAAATGGAAATTGGGCATAATATGAAACAGGTAGCAGATTCATGGGAGTCGTTGGATGGATGGCTGGACGCGATACGGTTGGTGTACACGATTTATGCGAGAGGGAAGAGTGATGTTTTAGCCGGTATTATAACCGCTTAAATCACCACACTTTTTCTTTTTCATAATTTGCCTCTCCTTTTTTTAAAAAAAAAATCATATATAGTTCTATCTTTGTATTGACACCACCATAGCCAGCCAGATGTTTTGATTTTGTTTTGCATGAATTCTCATTTTAAAACATTTTCTTCCTTCTTTTTCAGAGAGGCTTCTTCAGTTTCTCTCAGTTTGATTGAAAAGTTTTTACATTTAACCTGAAGAGTCTTGTTAAGAATAGTTGGATCATGAGACCAAAGAGTAGCAACAAATAATTAGCCATGTGGTACTTCGGTTTATTCGGATAGAGTATTCTCGGTTTCAGTTGATTTGGTGTTCGACAACAGTTCCACCACGTAAAAATTGATTCGGTTTTTGGTTAATTTTGGTTTACAAAGTTTTATCCCAAAATAACAGTTTTTTTTTGGGTTTTGGTTATATTTAATTTTTATTTTTCTAAAATGCTCGGATGTTTTCAATTAACTTTGTTCGTTTCAATTAAATTTAATTATTTTTGGTTAGTTCGAGTAGGTTATTTCAGTTATTTTTGGTTATTTTTATTATTTATTTATTTAAAAATAAAATAAAAATCGAACTAGAATAACTAATAACCGAATTAATTTTAAAATCTCATCGAACCATACCGACTTTGAAACCTTAACTGAACAGAAAACTACCGGGGCTAGTTCGGTTCAAAAATCCGCAGGGCTAAGAGCACCCTTAATCCAAGGTGCTTAACGGGTGCTAAGGGGTGGGTCCCACCAAAAGAGAGGGGTGCTTATGGTGCTTGTTTAAGCACTGATGCTTGCACTGTTTGCGGGCCCCACGAACATGTGGCGGCCCACAATTAGTTCGTTTTTTTTTTTTTTTTCTTGAAAAAAAAAAAAAAAAAGCACCCCTATGGCTGCTTAGGGTTGAGGGTGCTCTAAAAAATAACATTACAGTCTACAGAGAATACAGACTATCCATTGTAAGAAGTTGGGCCAATAGGCAAATAAGTAGGATGATATTTATCGGCCTTGTCTCTCTCTCTCGCTCTCTCTCTCTCTCGCTCTCTCTCTCTTAAATAAAGTTGCTGTCACTTTCCCAATACTAGGAGGGGGGAAGAGCGCGTGTAATCCAAATAAACTAAGCTAAAAGCTCAAAGAAAAATCAATGGCGTCTCCGTCGACTTGGTGGCTTTCATCCCCCTGTTCTCTCTATGCCAAACCGCGCCTACTTTCTTCTTCAGGGCTTCCTCTAGCTTACCATCCCCTACGAAACCCTAACAACAACAACAACAACAACAACAAGGTATAAACAATCGATCAAAAAAAAAAAAAAAACAGCAATCATGTGTTCTCTTTTGATATCGGTGCCGTGTTCATCTTAGCTGTGCAGGAAGGGTAGTAAGGTGGAGCGATTAATTTGCAGAGCGGATTTTTCACAGGAAGCGCCGCTCGCGTCGGCAATAGGCGCGTGCATACTGAGTTCGTTTGTTTTTCCAGTGGCGAAGCGAGTGGAGGATGAGGAGGAAGAAGAGGAGAATTCAGCTATAGTGTCAACAGATATGAGATTAGCAGCCATGGGAATCATCAGCTTCATCCCTTACTTCAATTGGCTGGTTTCTTCTTCATCCTTTCTTTTTTATTTTTTTCGGTCTGATTGATAAAAAGTAAACAAATTATTCTTCTCCTGTGGATCAGAGTTGGGTCTTCGCTTGGCTTGACACTGGGAAAACGCGTTACTCTGTCTATGCTCTCGCTTATCTTCTTCCCTATCTCAGGTTACCTTCTAAATCATTTTCTTCTTCTTCTTCTTTTTTATAATTGTGTTACTCTGTTGGAATCTCTGGTAATCTTATGGTTGTTTCTTAAATTGTCTGTGTTTTTTTTTGGTTCGTATTCAAAAATTTGCAGCTCAAACCTGTCGATTTCCCCGGAAGAAAGCTGGTTGCCCATTACAAGCATCTTCTTGGGCATCATTCATGTTCAGGTTCCCTTTCCTTCCTTCCTTCCTTCCTTCCTTCCTTCAACCACTATAACCTGCAGCGAACAACTAACAACCCTTTGTGGTTTCATCATATTTGTCCTTTTATTGCGTAGCTTGAAGCAAGTATCGCAAATGGTGATGTTCAGACTCTTGCATTCTTCAGAGACACATCAAAGAAAACGACCCATTTTCACAAGAAACATTCATCAAAGGTAAAACGTGCTTCTTCCTAGTTAGTTAGTTAGTTAACAACCTTTCAAGTTAGTATCTTTACTAGACAGAAAAACGACTTCCAAATTGGACTTGAAACTCACAATGACTTCAACTTTTATTTTTGTTTTGCATTCAAGGAGAAAGACAGTGACGATTAAAACAAGAAGAGAGAAACAACGAAGATTAAAACCAATTGAATGATGATTATGACTAGTTTTGTAAACATTCCCAACCCTTTTGTTTCTTACCCAAAAACAAAGACTAAAATAAAAAATAAATAAACATTTACATAAAAGTCTTTTAAAAAATCAATAAATAAATCACATAAAAGCATAGTGTTAACATGGCCGAGCACAAAGGCAAAGGAAAGACACACGCCCACTCTCCTGCTAAGCCTTTCAAAACGGTGACACCATTGAAAGCTTCTGGACCAAACTTCAAGAAGAAAGGTGGTGAAGCAAATGTGGAAAAATTCAAAGGGAAGTGCCACTACTGCCACAAAGTGGGACACAAGACTGTTGAGTGTCGCAGCAAGATCAGAAATGAGAAGGCTCAAGCGAATCTCACTGAAGAGGATCTCGTTGCAGTGGTGACTGAAGCCAACATGGTTGAAGGTAACAACCCTAAGGAATGGTGGTACGATACAGGTGCTACCACCCACATTTGCACTGATAGGGCGATGTTCAGCACTTATCAGAAGAGCAAAACTGAGGAGAAGCTGTTCATGGGAAACACTGCAGTCTCCAAGATTGAAGGCCGCGGCAAAGTGATTCTGAAGATGACATCTGGACATGAAGTCACTTTGACGAATGTGAAACATGTGCCTGACATGAGAAAGAACCTGGTCTCGGGAACCTTGCTCAGCAAGAATGGATTCGCCACAACTCTTGAGGCGGATAAGCTCGTGATTAGGAAGAATGAGATGTATTTGGGTAAGGGGTATGTTAAGGATGGACTGGTCAAAATGAATGTAATGACAGTCCCTCCAAAAGTTGTAATTCCAAAAGTTGTAACTCCAGAAGCTTCAACTTCAATGAATAAGAAAAAGCCAGTTGCTTATTTGGTTGAGTCGTTTAATATATGGCATGAAAGATTAGGCCATGTAAACAACAAATCAATACAAAGATTAATGAATTTAAATCTAATTCCCAAATTTAAAACAAGTAAACAAAAATGTGAAGTATGCGTACAGGCTAAACTCACAAAAACA
>MU105962.1:0-38430 GCA_012274485.2 Sinapis alba | reverse complement strand
TTTAAAGCCTATAACAAATGAGGATGCTTGATTGCAACCCTACCTATCATGACTGGAGATCCCAAGACGTAGGTTCAAAGGGAAAACAAAATCAAACAAAATCTACGACAAGCACTTTGAGACAAAGTAGTCTCTTCCCAGCTCCTAAAGATGATAAAAGTGCTAACGAATGTGTCAAGGATAAGCATAAGCTTTTAATGATTCCATAGCTTCTAAAGCGGAGTATTACTCAATACTTTTCATGGTTAATCACCTAATGAGTGTGAAATGGGGCCGTTTCTAGGAGAATGAATGTAAGGCTATATTCTCTAAGTTCACTCATGAAAACCAGGAATAGTTCATGGCCACAACGAACACAATAGAGAACTAAGTTCTACGAGAAAATGAAGCTGCGTTATGCCTGTTGTCTCGGTCTACATAAAACACCGGTCGGTTCAAGACATCATGTTCACCTTCTGGTAAAGTAAACCCGACAGATATTAACTATGAGTGGTTCAAGGCTTAAAAATGCCACCAACTCAAACACAGTGAATTTTTCGCAAACACTCTCGATAAGTCAGTCTGTTTAGTCATTAGCTTAAGTCTAGTCAGAAATTTTTAAATAGTTTCTAGAGTCAATCGAATCTGCATTTAGTCTGCATATGTTTAGAGTCATTTCTATTCATGTGGGGGATTGTTGGATCATTTAAAGCCCATGGCTTTTAATAATGAAGTGAAAAGAAATGTAATGGGTTGCAAGCTATACAGCCCACTTGATTAAATGAGTGAGAAGGAAGCTTGTCCCACATCGGGAACATGGGGAAGAATTGAGGAGTATATATATGCACATGAGCTATCATTGTTCAAACGGCTCAGGGGATAGGATGGCTCCCCACGCGCGCGCCGCCGCCGCCGTCCGTCCGGCTCGGCTCGGCTCGGCTCGGCGTGGGCGTGGGCTTGGGCTTGGGCTTGGGCTTGGGCTTGGGCTTGGGCTTGGGCTTGGGTCTTGGGTCTTGGGTCTTGGGTCTTGGTGGAGGGCCTCCGGCCCAATAAGATTCTTTTTGGACCAAGTTAAGCCCAACGATTTTGCCATTTTAAATTAAAAAACAGCATGATGTTTATGTTGAAACGGTGCGTAGTTTGTCTCAAAACGACACGCATTTCATCTGTTTGCCAGATATTTTTTTTTAAACGAGAAGAGAGAGTCTTGAGGAAGAAGTTTCGCAACTCAACTTCCCTTGATCTCCGCGAGATTCTCGCCTACGTGCAGCAGCTGTTGCGGGAAGTGGGTCTTCTCCTTCTCTTTAAATATCGCTTCTCCTCTTCCTTCATTTCACACATTTTTCACACTTCTAAAAGCGAAACCAGCAAACCCCTTAGCGTAAGTCTATAGTCGAGAGTGTTTCGTAGTAATAGTTCGATAGAGCGTTCACGAGTGAAGCGTGAATCGCTAACCATGGTTGTATCCTGGGACTCGGTATTCGCACAGTTTCGTCTCACTACGAAGCGAATATTTAGAGTTAAGGAAAGAGATCATATCTCGCCTCCATCTTTATTACAAATGCGTATTCCTTATCGGTTTTAATTCGTATTTTGATTCGTTTCTTTCCTTAACATCGCTTTAGTATTATTGTTTATATCAGTTCGGTTTTCCGGCTTCTACACCAATTGGCTCCGGTTATGTCCCATGCCAGGTGCCTTGTTTTGATACTAAGGAATATGCAAAAGGTGAGAATCATTGTAGCTCCCAGACTTGCAGCTAAACCATTAAAAAAAGGGACAAATAGTTCATACATGTCCGCTGTCAAACAATAGAGTTAAAAAGGTGCGCATTAGGCCCAAGCTGTTTGTATCTTTATTTATAAGAAGAAGAGTGGCCCATTTGTTAATTCTGATGAAATTTCGTCATGTTTCCGGTAAGTCGGTAACCAAGAGTTTATTAAGAAACTCAAGTTCCTTCAGTTGTCTTCCTCTCGTACCAGCAGCAATGGCTCTTTCTACCGTCGTTAGGGTTTACTCTACTACCACTCCTACTTTGCCTTCGGAGGTTTCTGTCAAGAAAGTTGGTACTCATAATGGAAGCTTTCACTGCGACGAGGCTCTCGGTTGCTTCATGATCCGCCTCTCCGATAAATTCTCCGGCGCCGATATCGTCCGTACTCGTGACCCTAAGGTAACATCACCTATGTTTTGCACTTAGGAACTGGTTTAGGCTGAGATTGTTCTAATTTGACTGCGTGATTTTGGAATTGATTGAATATCATTTTTATTCTCTCTGTATTTTACAGATTGTTTTTTTTTTTTGTGTGTGTGTGTGTGTGGGTGCAGATATTGGCAGAGCTTGATGCAGTGCTTGACGTTGGAGGTGTTTATGATCCCCACCATGACCGCTATGATCATCACCAGAAAGGCTTTGAAGAGGTTTTTGGACATGGATTCTACACCAAACTCAGCAGTGCTGGTCTTGTTTACAAGGTAAAACTAGTTGCTTTGCTCCCTGAGATTTCTCTTTGAAAGATATGACTGAATGTTGTTTTGCTTCAAGCATTTTGGAAAGGAGATCATAGCTAAGGAACTTAACGTCGACCAAGATCACCCTGATGTTCTTCGCTTGTTTCTAGCTATCTACAAGAGCTTCATGGAGGTCAATTTATCCATCCCATTGTATTTTATTCTAGGGATTTGTACACATTTGATTGATTATGCATTTTTTGGACAGGCAATTGATGCTGTGGACAACGGAATAAATCAGTATGATACTGATAAGCCTCCTAGATATGTGAACAACACACATCTGTCTTCAAGGATTGGAAGATTAAATCTGGATTGGATTGAACCTGACCAGTCACAGGAGAAGGAGAATGAGGCTTTCCAGCTTGCAATGGCTCTTGCTGGCAAAGAGTTCCTCCAAGTAAGTTTCCCTGCTTGCAATTCCTAAAAGCAGAGTATATTTTTACATTTGCCTTTGTAGAGTGTTAGATTTCATGTAAGATCGTGGTTACCCGCTCGATCAATAGTGATGCAATGTCTTGAAGAAAGATTCAAGACAGACCCAAGTGGGGAGATCATGGAATTGAAAAAATTCTGCCCTGTAAGTGTTGCTTCCACATTCCCTTTTTTTTATCAATGCGTTCTAGTAAGTAGTACACTATTCTGAGTCCTTTTTGGTTCAAATGGGTGGTGGGTGAGAGCAGTGGAAGCTTCACTTGTTCGAGCTTGAACAAGAGATGAACATCCAACCCCTCATCAAATACGTCATCTACCAGGTATGCTTGCAGGATCTCAGATGTTGTTGCTATTAAATAGGCTATAGACAAAGGAAGGGTAACTAGTAGAAATGATGGTTACTACAGGACGAGCGAGGAAAGCAATGGAGAGTTCAAGCAGTGGCGGTTGCGCCAGACAGGTTTGAGAACAGAAAGGGTCTTCCTGAGCAATGGAGAGGACTTAGAGATGAGCAACTCTCTGAAGCTGCTGAGATCCCAGGTTGCGTATTTGTTCACATGAGCGGCTTTATAGGCGGTAACCACTCCTATGACGGCGCTTTATCCATGGCTCGAACTGCTCTCACTCTCTGATTCAAAGCATACAGAGTATAAAAGTGTTTGTTTATATTTGTACAATTTCTGCTTTCAGTTGACGTGATTGTCATCTTCTTGGATGGAATCGTATCTTCTTCAATAGAGATATTGAATTCTTTATTTCATTAATAATCCTACAAACTGGAAGTCTGCTTATATTTTTTAGAGAAATTCCCTTAGATAGCACATTTTAGTTTGTTTGTCACAAAAATAGTTTTTAAAGAAAAAAATGACCAAAATGTTTTTTTAGAAGTTAAAAAAATCATTTATATGCATTTATAATCCTAGGGTTAACTAATTTGGACTTTAGGGTTTAGAGTTAAGGGGTGGGTTTGGGGTTAGGGTTTCAAATTTCAAAAAAAAAAAAAAAAAAAAAAAATCAAAATTTCAAAAAAAAAAAAATTATTTTGGTCATTTTATTTTTTTAGGGCTATTTTTATGACAAAAACTTAAAAAGTGTTATTCAAAAGAATTGCCCTATTTTTTATTTCTTTTACAATAATATTTATGACTAGTTAAAAGCACTTCCGATACGGCTAACCAAACCGGAGGTACCGAATCAACATATAGCAAATCAGAAAACTCTTCGCACCAGTCTGGTTATAGTTCACCCAAAACTTGATGCATTTATAAAGTTAGCAACCAGACGTTCCGTCGAACACGTAGAGGGCAATCCTATACAGTATACATGATCCTTGCCGAAGATTTTCTATTCTTTTCCATTTTTACCCTTTGATATCTCTTTCATTGTGTAGCTGCCTCGAAAACCCTCTTTTTTTGTTTTCTTTCGTATATCTCAAAACTCAAAACAAGTCTTTAGGTAATTGTCCTCCTCTATCTCCATGATCGCCGGCGAAGAAGCAGCTACCAGTAGTTGTAAAGAAGTTCCAATTCCAGATTCCGACAAGTTCGTATACCAAATCCTCAACGGCCCGAACGAACAATGCCAGGAGAATTTCCGGATGGATAAAACAATCTTCTACAAGCTCTGCCACATCCTCCAAACCAGAGGCTTACTACGCCACACCAACCGAATCAAGATCGAGGAGCAACTCGCCATCTTCTTGTTCATCATCGGCCACAACCTCCGCACTCGAGCTGTCCAAGAGCTCTTCGGATACTCCGGCGAAACAATCAGCCGCCATTTCAACAACGTGTTGAACGCTGTCATGTCAATCTCCATGAGTTTCTTCCAACCTCCCAGTGTCGTCGATGATGATCAAGAAGAGAGATCCGATCCTTACTTCAAAGACTGTGTTGGAGTTGTTGATTGCGTACACGTACCTGTGATGGTTGGAGTGGATGAGCAAGGTCCTTTCCGTAAGGATGGAGTGCTTACACAGAAGGTACTCGTTGCTTCTTCCTTTGATCTTAGGTTCCACTACGTGTTAGCTGGTTGGGAAGGCTCAGCTTCTGATCAACAAGTTCTCAATGCAGCTTTGACTCGACCTAACAACCTACAAGTCCCTCAAGGTAAATGTATTTTTTTTCTTGAAGGAACAATAATCAGTAACTAACCACCATTTATATGATTGCAGGAAAATACTACATTGTGGATAGTAAGTACGAGAATCTTCCAGGCTTTATAGCGCCGTATGATGGTGTTTCAACGAACGCAGAAGAACCCAAGGGGATGTTCAACGAGCGGCACAAGTTGTTGCATCGAGCAATTGACAGAGCTTTTGGAGCCTTGAAGGAACGATTCCCGATACTACTATCAGCTCCTCCCTATCCTCTTCAAACACAAGTTAAGCTGGTGATTGCTGCTTGTGCATTGCACAACTATGTGCGCTTGGAGAAACCTGATGATTTTGTGTTTAGGATGTTTGAACAAGAAGATACATTATTATTGGCACAAGAAGAAGAAGAAGAAGATAGAGGAATGACATTGGAGGAGAATCAGAGAGGACATGAACATGGCTCGTTTGGACCACCAGAAGAAGAAGTGGAAGATAGTTTAAGGTTAAGAGATGAGATTGCATCTCATCTCTGGAACCATTATGTCTAAAACTTGTCGTCTTGCAAATCATGTTATCTACTTACTTCAGATATAAATTAACCAACTAGAGAGATATTACGGGATGTCAACTTCATTTTTGAGTCTTTCTTTTCTACCATCTGTTCATCATCACAATCTTTGAGTCCTTCTTGATAGACACTGATTTATTCCCTACTCGTAAACCATTCGGTAGACCTTGTTGATAATATCTATTTAGTGTTTAGAATGTTTGATGAAGAGTGAAGACACATTGGCCCAAACTAAGGATAAGAGAGGAGAGATAAAGAGGGACATGAACATTGGTTTAGACTTTTAGAAGAAGTGGAAGATTGTTTTAAGGTTAAGAGATGGTTATGTCTCACCTTCTTCTTTTTTTAACAGTTTTAGTAGTGTGTTTAAGTCGAATAACACTATTTCATGTTTGTTAAGTACAAAAAATACATCAAATCAGACACAAGACACCTTTTCGCATTTTTTCATTGTATCTCTATAGCATCTTCCTTCCGCTTCAGCAGCTCTTGGAAGGATTGGTTAAACTGTGACTCGATCATGTTCACTTGTGTCTTGACGGGTTGAGCAAGAATCAAGAAACGAGCAAGCACATCAACGACTCTGCCTCCTGGCCAGCAGCACTTCCGTTTTAGGACAAAGGGCAAGTAATAGTCTGTTGATGATATTCCTGACTTGCTTGATTCTTCTGCTGCTGAGTCATGGGCGGTTAGACGTGGAGGAGAGCTTTGATGAGGTCCGCTCAGAGTGAAGTTTGCGATCATATCAGAGCTATCACTATAACCTCTTGGCTTGTTAGATGCAGCTCATCCGCATCCATGGGAAGATGTTCAAAGTTCAAACTGTGGTGGTTTAGATGTTGGGCTTGATGAAGCAAGAAGAAGAGCAGAGTCCTTGCTTCCATCTCGGGTGCACCGAGAGCATTTGGTCTTGAAGATGCAGGAAGAATACACATGCCGAAAGAGTAGATGTCCACGAGCTTCCTCTTCATACAGCTCGAAATGATCAGTAACAGTGTCCTGAAGTAGACATCTGAAATGGTATTTTTACCTATGACCCTTGGAGAAGTGGGTTACTGAAGAAGTACAGTTGCAAGTCTGAGATCTCCAATTTTGACCTCTCCAGTATTTCCATTGACAAATATGTGTTGTCACACCCGGTGAATAAGTAACAGGAGAATGCAAATAGTTCAAGCCTTTAAGAATCTGCCTTGCCGAGTTCTTGAAAGCGTTGGGATCAACCTTCCTATGTTTCGTACGATACCTAGAATTGTGTCAACCAATGAGATGAAAAAAACAGAAGACAAAAAAATGAGGAGATAGGAGATACTTACAGCCTGACTACCAGAGACTACAAGACTCTAAAAAATCAACATATAATTAATAGAATAGCATATAAGAGCTAAAATAAACCTTTTTACATTCTTTCTTAAGAAAATAGAATTAATAAACAGTGATAGCCAAAATAATAACAATTGAAAACAAAACTTTAATTTATGTAGAACAAAAGATAATATCTTGATATCAGAGAAGTAAATGAAATCCAATATCCAGAAATAATAACCAAACTAATTAAATATTATAAATCTAAAATAACATGTCTAATTAAAATGACATAATACTATTTTAAATAAATATAAATTATAGAATAATTTAAATATTAATTAATTATTATAATATATTTACTTTGTAAATATTTATATATGTGCATGAGCACGGGAGAATCGTCTAATTTACAATAAAACAAAAAGGGATTTTTTACTAATATAATAGTTTATTCTATTAAAATAAAAGTACAATATAAAACAAATATTTAATCTATGTGTTTATTACTAAATATGTCATTGAGATGGTAATTCAAATTTAATATTTCATTAAAATAATTTGGTTATATTAAATTTTGGTCACAAATCACAAATATATTTTAATATTGGGATTAGAAAAGAATAAGAAAATATGTAAATTGTTTCTAATATATTTATAATTGGTTTTGGTTGTTAATGGTAGTTGATGATATTAAAGTTAATGATAATTTCAAAAACTAACATATTTAAAAAAAAACTTAAAAATAATGATATCTTTTTGAGTTATCATAACTTCTGAAGTGAAAAAAAAATAAAATGGGAATTAGGTTTGTGTTTGACCACAAATTATTGGTTATATTTGAAATAAGCCATTAAATATTTCTTAAATAATATAACCAAATTTTTAAAATAAAATATCATTAAATATTCAATATTTTATTTTAATTATAAATGTATATTTTGTTTTTGTTATATAACTGAACATGTCAATCAACTCTGCAAATTATTCATAATTCTCAATAATATGGAATAAAATTAAAGCCGGTGAAATGCATTTTTGAAAAAAAAATTGGTGCATTTCTCCAGACCTGACCCGGAACATAAGCCGGATAAGCGGCCGCTTAGACCCAAACATCCGGAAATGTTTGTTGTAATTTTTTTTCAATTTAAATATATTAAAAGTGACATTTACTTAAAATTAATGAATAATTTCGAACAATTTTTTTGTACCATCACCTTTTGATGTATTTATTTAAAATTATCATTGTCATCATCAATATGTCAAAGATATTATCATAAAAAATGATGACAATTTTTATATAAAAATTAAAAAAAAAGTTCAAGTTTTTATTTGATTTTCTAAAATAATAAAAAAGTTCATGCTAAAAATTATTGATTTTTCTCTTACAATATTTAATTTTATATATTAATTATATAATTAAATATATATTTTCAAAATAAATTTTTCTGAAAATTAAAATTTAAAAATAATTTCAAACAAATTATCTAATTAAATATATCAAAACTGATATCACTTAACTCTTGATTTTTGACTTTAAATATAAAAAATGAAAAGAAATTAGTTTTTAGAAAAAATATATCTTTTTCCTTTAAAAATTTTGATTTTCTGCTTTTTTCTATTTTTATTTATTATTAGCTGCTTATATTAACTTAATATTCATGATTTAAATAGATTATAATTAAATATTAATTAAAAAAACTGAAACATCATTATGTTAACAGGTTAACAAGTCACACTTTTTGCTTGATAAATAAGCAAGTGGCGTTAAATTTTTTTAGTGATATGAAAGCCAACTTTAAATGTTTAATATACTAGTTAAATAACTTTAAGATTTAAAGTGTAAATGAATACAATTTTGAAGGTTTTTTATGCGATTTTCCATTGAAAATTATGTCATTTTTACAGGATTTGTTTTATCTCGTTCGTCGCTTTGGCTTTTAGATGCTACTACTTTGTGATTTTCCATTAGTTTAAGCGATCATTTATGTAACCACTTACTCTTTTATAAATTGTTTATTGTAACTTTGATAATATTATATGAATGTGTCAATGTGATGTTAGACGGTATATAATCTAATGCATGAAATTAAACCGCAACTAAGTACAGTCGGGATGGAAAAAAATGCAAGATTAGTATTAGACCTATTGGTAGACATTTTTATCAAGCATTCTATACAAGTGATTTGATAAATGGGGAAAACAAGATAGCAGATGGTAATATCGCTCTGTTTTTAGTGATATCATACTCTGTTTATTTTTGGCTTTTGAATCTAATCAAAAGGTTTAGTACTGTTTAATGGTTTGATTAAAAATAATAGGGCACATTTTTTTGTTTGGAGTAGGGTCTCCGGTAGGCATGGGCCGGCAGCTGCATTTCTCATATACCTTGTAATGGAGTGAGGCATCGAATTGAATCATAATCAAATTAATGCCTTCTTTGATATGCATCTCCGAATATAACAAGAGAAGTGCAGCGGTTAACAGGAGGAAACTACGGCATGCATATTCAAATACGTAGGATTCACATTAATCATAATCATCATGAACCAACGAGTAAAAGCCAAAACAGGAGGATTAAAGTAACCCTACATACAAATAGAAACCAATTTGTCAGTTGAGGGGTTTTGTACTTTTGTTAGAAAAAATGAAAAAATAGGATAAAACAAATTTGATGCATTGAAGAGCACAGTCAATTTACAAGAAAGTGATGATTGACTCTATAGTCTAATGTCAAAGCTGGAGAGAGTGTAGAAAGAAGTGAATATCTCTATATGTCTCTCACACCATTTTCAACTAAAGAATGTGTGAGTATTATTTATTCTCTCTCTCTCTTCATATTTCACATATTAATTTTGTTTATATTAACGTAAGAAATACAAAGGAGGGGGAGATATTTTATTTAGTTTCTGGACTTGCTGCTGCTCATACTCAACAATGCCTTGAGCATCAGAATCTTCTTCCCCTTTCTCAATGAAGATTTTTGCTTTATCTCCACTATATCTCTACTTGTCGACATAGATATCGCTCTTTGTGGTTCCGGTAACGCCTTTTATAATCAATCACACACATATCAGAAAATAATTATAAATGTTGAACAAAAATGAATGAATATATTCAAATAAAAAGTGTTATTTTTACCAGTATTCTTGGCTGGCTTGGGGAGCTTGAACGTTTCAGTAGAGATCCTGAACGTATGAGAGGAAATCTCATAGGAGAGTTTGTTCTTCTACCTTCAATAGTATTCAAACACACACTTTACTTGTCTTCAATTTGATAAAGCAAAACTAGAGAAATATAGCATTTTTTTAGCTGTTATACTACTTGGTGTTATGTTGCTGATGTTGTTGTGTAAGAAGGAGAAGCTTCCTGTCTTGCTAGTTTTCCTTGCAGTAGTATTTGGATGGTTTTCTAGTATTGTTGTTCGAACAGCTTTCAGGCAGATCAGGAGAAGGACTCAGAATATCATACACACAGAACCAAATCAAAAAGTGGGATATAAAATTACAGATTTATATTACCACTCTTGAACCTATGTGAGTCATCTCCTGCAGCCAAACTTGTGCCTCTTCCATGTTCTTCTTGTATACAAGAATCTGTGATAAAACGTTATCAGATTGATAGACGGTGGAATGGATAAAAAACTTTGTGGGGGAAAATATATATATATACCAGAGAAGAAGTAACGCTTATGATGGCGAGGAGGTTGAATGAGAAAGCAATGCTGAGAAGTCCCACTCTTCCCCATGTACTCTCTGCATAGTTTCATCCTCTACAACAATGATACAATGTGAGAGTTGTGTTCTCTTCATTAGAGTTTCAAAAGATTCAGTGATTACTTACTTACTTACTTGTTCGAGAGAAGATAAACGAAGATGAGTAGTGGAGAAATGGGCTGAGTTGTCAGAGAGAAAAGAGTTGAATTTATCAGAGACAGAACCAAGATGATCCACTGTGTTCACTACTGCCTTGGCTGCATATTCTTTCAACGTCTCTATCACCCTATAACATCATTCATTCATTCATTTCCTCTCAGACAATTCAAACTTTACTTTTGCAGAATATTTTATCAAAGAAAGATAAAGATAGTTACGTTTCTTTGTGTTCTTCTTTGCCATAAGATGTTTCGAAGTACTCAGCAGCAGAGTATAACTGTTTCCGCAAGTTCTTTAAATCCTTAAAAACATCAAAAGAACACAAAAACAAGTAAAAAAAAATCAGAATCTAAATATATGGTTGGGGAAAGAGAGACAGAGAGAAGCATCAAACCTTGAGAGTTTGTGAGAATTGAAGAGTCTGCTGCATGAAGAGTTCGTCATGATTTGAAGACTGATGAAGAACGATGGCTAAAGATGTAGAGCTCTCCATTTGTGTTCCGATTTTAATGAGATGAAAGAGAGAAGATGAAAATAATAGAGTAAGTAAGAGAGATCCCAGTGGAGTTACTGCAAGAGTACTCTTTAACACATTCCATACGTTCTTCACAAGTCTAATTATTTTCCTTTTAAATGCTAATTATTTCAAGATGAATCAAATTTTAATTTCTTTATAGGAGCAATATGAAATGCATTTAGGCACATGATAATACTAGCTTTTATTATTTAATGAAATTTATTTAAGCGTTAATGATGGGATCAATTATAAACACAGGTAAAAAAGTCGGAAGGATATTGTAGATTGAAAAAAACAATGGAGCAGAATTTTATTTTAAGATTTTGTTAACTAAAGAGAAAGCAACTTGTTAACAATTTTTAAATATCTTGTCCCTTTCTTGAAATTTTAAAAGAATGAATCTATAGAAAAAGATAAATAAACAAACATAAGTGTGAATACAAGAAGTGGGGACACACACAGAGGAATCAAAATTCAGTCACGGACTCACTGAATGGTTTATTGCCTTTATGAGGCTAAAATATCGTTCGTTCATTCATGTGAAGTGATATATATATTGTCCACTAAAATCATAGTCAAAACTAATGGAATTGCATTATAACCAGACGACAAAAACATAGTCAAAACTATTGAATTGCAGCAGGACACGAGGCAGTAACATATAGTTAAACTCTAGTTAAATAGCCAAAATCAATGAATGGAATTCACTTCTTTTGTTGGGGGTAGTAACTAGTAAGAAGAGAGTCCTATAAATCACTCATACATGATAAGTTTTAAAATGGAGATGGTCTTAGAACAAGAGGGCATGCTCATAGATAGATGTCCCCCTGAAAGTTTTTACAATCAGAAAATCCTCCAAAACATAATGATGAATATGATCAGATGCAATGTTCAAGGTAGGGTGTAAACAAGAGTCACGTAGTCTACAAATGCCAAACCCAGAAGAGAGAGAGCAATAGTCAACTCGTGAGGTGCATTTGAACCTTTCGAACTGCACTGCGAAACCTCCTTCACTTGGGGATCTATCTCTCCCTTTCTTTCACCTGCGTTGGCTTGGTTCCAAAGAAAGAAAGAACGGAGATTACTTTTGTAACTGGGGCTGATTAGTAGTCTCAACAACCCGTAAGAGTCCATACCAAAAATTAATAGGCTTTTAACATCTTAAAATAAGCCCAAATAGTTTCTAGCGTGTGGACTTGATGAATGGGCCAATTGAATAACAAGTAAAACTAATGGACTTTAACATGTTACAAGAATATCTCAATAGAAGCTTCCGGGTATCTAATACGTGTTACTGCCGCAGACAGCTTAGCTTGAAATTGAATGACGCGACCACTCTTTTCCCTTCTCTTCAACGCGTTTTTATCCGACTTTTTTAAATAAAAAATATTGATCAGGTCCACAAAGCCTTAGCCTCTAAGACAAATCAACTCGATTTATAGAAAGTTTACAAATTAATTATAAGAAAAGTAAAAATATATATATATATTTGACTTTATTCTCTCTCTCTCTCTCTCATAACTCCGTAGTGAGCCACGTTTATTCCCAACTTCTTCTAGACAGCGTCTCCGCTACCTGCCGCCTCTCCAACCCCTCACTCAAGTTTCTTTTTTAAAACAATAAATCAAATCTAACTACGACTAATAACTTTACGTGATTTTGTTTATATTTTTGGATTTATTCCATTGGTTATTTGTTTTTTTTCTTTATCTAAACCCGCTTTTTCGTATTCGCACGCAACCTTGTGAGAAAATATCCCAATATATAAAAAAATGATAATAAAAAGAGATAAGTAATTCTTTTAATAATCTATTCTTAAGTTTTTCTCACAAAATATAATTAAAAAAAATATATTTTTTTTTGTTTTTAAAATTTAATTTTTATTTTTTATTTTTTGAAATTTAAAATTGTAATTTCAAACTCAACATTTTAACTCTAAACTAGAAATCTAGATTACTTAATTATAGATATATAAATGTTTATCTATCTTTTTTAATAAAATATTTTCTTTATTTTTTAAAAAATATATTTTTGTGATAAATTTCTTTTAGGACTATTATAAGTATTTTTCAAAGAGATATCACTTTGTTAGAAATTTCTACTGGATGTGTATGTGTGTTTATAATAATAAATAAGATGACAGAATCGCTCCAATGAAAACCTTACAACTTTTCAACATACAAATCTCTTTTTTTTTAATTTAATTTCTCACCAAACTCGTCTACTTAACAACAACCCTCCCAGATCTCACAATTTCATTCACCACTCCCTCAAATCGCATCTGTAATTTCGAATCTTACCAGATTGCAGAAAAACCAAAAATCTGTTCAAGAATTAAAAGAGAGAGAGAGAGATGGATCATAACAATAATCAGCAATCGTTTTGGCAGTTCAGCGACCAACTAAGAGTCCAGACGCCGCACAATCTAGCGAACCTATCTCTAAACGACTCCATCTGGAGCACCACCAACTCCCTCTACAAACGCACCGACGGCGACCGTAGAAACTTCGACATCGCTACCTCCGACAAAAACCCCATCGAGTATCACAACAACAAGGCTTCTTCCGACATCAACTGGAACAACTGGAAGCACTCCAGCTCCAACGGTTTCGGACCCATCGGCTCAAAAACGACATCCACCAACGTCAATTTCAACCACACAGATAAATTCAGCAGCAACCCTTTCAACGACACGTGGAAATTCAACTCCGACGTTAACGGCGGTTTCAACAAGGGCATCTATTCTTCTTCTTCGCCCAAGAGCTATGGCTTCAACTCGAAGAACAAGGGGAGCATCATCAATGAAGATCATCTTCATCATCAGATCCCCAAAGCAGGAGCCAAGAAGAACAGAAAGAATCACAACAATCATCATCATAAGAATAACAACAACAAGGAAGATGATGGTTTGGACAAGAGGTTTAAGACTCTTCCTGCCGCGGAGGCTCTTCCCAGGAACGAGACCATCGGCGGTTACGTCTTCGTCTGCAACAACGACACCATGGAGGAGAATCTCAAGCGTCAGGTTTTCGGTTTGCCGCCCAGATACAGGGACTCGGTCAGAGCCATCACTCCTGGGCTTCCTCTCTTCCTCTACAACTACTCCACTCACCAGCTTCACGGTATTTACGAGGCGGCGAGCTTTGGTGGAACCAACATTGAGCTCAACGCTTTTGAAGACAAGAAATGTCCTGGCGAGTCTCGGTTCCCTGCTCAGGTGAGGGCTGTTACGAGGAAGGTCTGTTTGCCTCTGGAAGAAGACTCTTTCCGGCCCATTCTGCATCACTACGACGGTCCTAAGTTCCGCCTTGAACTCAGCGTCCCTGAGGTGCTTTCTCTTTTGGACATTTTCGCTGAGCAAAACCCTTAAAGAGAAATCGTCGGGATAAGAAAACAACAACATGAAGAGAAGAAAGACAAAATAGTTGGGAGGACTTGATGCTCTGTATTACTATATATTACTATATATTTACTAATATAAAGAGTATTAATAATTGTCTATTGGTATTGAGGGGATAAACAAAATAATTATCTTTCACTTGTTCGTGTAAAGTATATCAGTTTGTACACCCAAAACTGGTGTAAATGAGGATGAAGTCGATCCATTTATGAATATTACTACCATCTCTTGCTCTTCTCTTCTCACTTTATTTGATCTTTCATTGATATTCGTTGTTATTTGCATTCTGTCTTTACTGTTCCAAACAAACATTTCATGAATCGAATTGGGAGGGAATATCATATTTTGGAACTCTTTTTCGGTTGAACGGTACGTTTTTTTTCCTTCCAACGGGTAGATTATAAACAGGATACAACGTAAGATACATAACTGTATTCACAAAGCCTCAAAACAAGTGAGGAAATGATTTGTAATCTATTACCAGTAGGCAGCTATCTAAAAAGAAATAAAATAAGAAGCCCATTGATAATGTATTACTAAAGAAAACTCTAAACAGAGCACATGTCAGTGTTGAGAGTTTCTTGGAGCCAAAAAAGAGGTTCTATTGCAACGTAAGAGTGTACATGAGAACCAAAAGAAGCGCTTCTGGCAATGAAGTTTGCCGCTTTATTGATATCTGCAACTTCAGTTTCTAGTATCTGATCATATGCAATATAATCCATCACATGCTCGAACCTGAAGAAAAGAATATACTTTTAAAGATCGAATACAAGGAATTACAAAGGGAAAGAAAGAGATTGTTGTTATGGGAATACCAGCCATCACCACGCATCCATCAACCAAGGAGATTGTGACAAAAGCGACGACTGCATTGCATTGGATGTGGAGCACATAATACTTTTGTTATATTCATAAATGTATCACATCTACTGATTTGTGAAATTAGGCATATGCTTTCAAGTGTCCAAGGGTTGAATCGAGTTTCATTTTTTGGGTTATGAAATTTAGCTCAATTTAGATATTTTTAAAGTTTAGTTTGGATTTGGTTCAAATTTTCTCTGGTTTGGATACTGTAACATATCGCAACCTAGTTGAACCTGTTTTAAATTTGATTTAGTTTTAATTCAATTTTGGTTATCCATATACTTGCTTTTTACTTGAAAGTACACAATTTAGTTCACAAAATTAAAAAGTTCAAACAATTTTCATTAGCAAAATCTTATGACATGATTAAGAAGTGGTTATTAAGAAGATACAAACATAAACAAATTAAATTAGCAACAAACAACTCTATAAACGTAGAAAACATAACTTCAAAAGCATACTTTTGTAATCAAATTTCAAATAAAACTGTCCAAATTTAAGTAATGTATGAAAGACCTTTAATTTGATTGTCCATGTTGAAATTGGAATTAAACATATGTTGATGTCTGGGCGTTCAAGTATTCGTTAGGATTCGGTTGAGTATTTTGGAATTTTGGATATTTCAGTATAAGGGTCTAGAACTCGTTCGAATATTTTACATATCAGGTTGGGTTCAGGTATTTTAGTTCGGGTTCAGTTATTTTAGGTTGGGTTCAATATTTTAGATTTTGAAAAAAAAATCAAATTCTTCATTACTCAAAATGTTTCTACTTAAAAATTTACAACTAACTTAACTATTTTTCTAAAAAAAATTAATAGATTGAACGATTAATAGGTTTAGAAACAAAATTTTAAAAATAGAAAAACATTAATTTAATTATTGTTTTGAGAATTTAAATTCAACTTTTATTAATGCATGAAACATAAGCTTGACATACATTTTAAATGAATAACAAATCATTTTGTCTATAATTATATGTATATTATATGATCTTAAGTAATATATACAATTAATATAAATATTTTGAATAAAATAATGGAAGTAAGTTAGAAATATAAAATTAGTTATACATATTTTTATTTATCTTCGTATATTCCTTCAGGTTTGAATATCCAATCTTTCATAACTTAATACCTGTTCGGGTATTTTGCAAATTCAGTTCGAGTTTTTACAGGATGGTTTGAGTATCGGGAAAATGCCCAGCCCTTCACGCACAAGTAATTGGGAAAATGCCCAGCCCTACTTTTTTGCACAGGCAATGGATTATGTACTGATCGGACCACAGAGCTATGTCGATATACGAATTAGTCAATTTCCCGATGAAATGGGTATGTATGACATGAACTCAAAGATGACAAAAAAATATCACACCAAGAAAATAAAGATCTCTACATAACAAAGCACACGTCATGGATATGTCAAGAGCTCATGCACATAGGGTGATGTAGTAATAAACGACACAGCATTCTAGCACGGAAGACCATCTTATAAAAATTACACAACCTAAATGTTTCTTCCGGGTCTGGACCGGACCACACTGACCAGAACCAAGCAAAACAGTGGGCATGTGATGCCGGTTTCATTTGGACCAAGCAACTGCATCGATCTCCGATTGGGCAGCTCGGTACAACTCAAGCCGCTTAGCTATGGCGCTGCGTCTCTCCATGATCGCTGGATCTTCGTTCAAAAGTGACGAGAGCCTCTTCATCTGTTGGAAAATGGTTCACCAGCAGTTTTTGTTTAGCCGTATTTTAGTTAACACTCAAAGACAAAAGGCAGAGAGAACTTACGTCCATGGTACCGAGCTCCGCAAAGAAATGGTCGAGGAGGCTGCGCTTGGCTTCTCGGACTTGGCAGTAGACGATGGACTTGGGGATTGAATTCCGCAGTCCAGCACAGACCATGTTCACGTAAGACAGAACATTGGATCCTGTTGACAGATGTGAAAGGTGCGAGTGAGATAGAAAATATATATATACCGCATCAGAGTATAACATATAAAGGATTTACCGATTCGTCTGAGATAGGAGTCGTTGTAGCGGTCGAAAATGGAGTGTGTGGGGTTACCACCCTTCTCAACATCTTGGGGAAGCTTCCTGAAGAAATCAACAGTGAGGTAACTGCACTCCATGTCCACCAGCTGCAGTGTTGCTTTCTTACTTCCCTCCCGCATTTTGTCCAACGACTCTATGGCCGCGTTTGTCACCTCCACTCTCAGAGCTGGGTATTGCTTTAATTCCTGCACATATTCAACTTCTCTATAACACTGGACCAAAGCATAAAAGTCGTGATATATATTACTGAAAGAAGATGAGAACGTACCACCGTCTCATTCACAGACTTGTGAACTAGATCCTTCAAGATCGCATGAACCTAGTTAAATATTAAACAACAAAAAGATTCAAAAAAAATTACCGGAGAGACAGTTATTGCTTTGTTTCAGAGATGTAAGTTAGAGTTGGTACAGTGTCAACAGATGCTTCAGCAGGGCCTCGGATGGACACAATAGAAGACTCAATGAGACGACGGTAACCTTGCTCAGGGGCAATCAAGTGAGGCTGGTAACCGTCAGCCTCAGTGACCAGCTTGCGGATATTGTCCATTGCTAGCTGCTTGTCAAATTGAAGTCTCTTCAGAGCCGCCGGAAGCTGGTTATCAAACACGTTATACACCTTTTCACCACCAGCACGCCTGTGTCATCATTACCCATTGGCACCGAATTATAAATATAATTTTCTTTTTGAATTTCAATTTGGCTAAGAGTCATATCAACTCAGCCACTATAACAGCTCATGGTTTAATTTTAAAAATAGTAGCAGCAAAATGGCCAAAACATACACTCCATCGAGATGCTCCTTGAATATTTGATCGAAGAGCCGACATATCTCCATTATTGAATACAACTTCCCCTGCACCAAAACAGTAATTAAATCTTGATATCTAAGAGAGAATACAAATTAAAGAAAAAAAGAATACACAATTACCCCAGCATCAGCTGCAATAGGCTTTCCAAGGCGACTAAGTTCGGATTCCAGCTCTAACACTGTTTTGTTAATAAGCGACTGGATGCCTGGAATTCTTGACTTGATCACATGTTCTAGATGCTATTCAAACAACAACAACAAAAAGTGTTGCAGTTAGACTCTGTTTCAATCGCAACAGCTGATGGCTGTATATAGAGCTACATCATTCTCGTGATAGCCCTTACCTTGGAGAGCATCTTTGCTAAATGCTCGGAACCCATTTTATGTGCAAGGTGCCTATACTCTGTAGTATTGGAAAAATACTCCCTCTCTCTTCTTCGAGCCGCAATCATGTCGACATTCTTGTTAATATCTGCTTGGGAGCGGTTGACAACTCCAACCCATGGATATTTGAGTTTAAAAGATTTCCCTTCCAGAATCTGAGCAAAAAAAGACATTATTAGGTAAGTAGCAGTGAAAACAGCCGTTAATAAGAAAACATCCGTATTATGTTACTACAAAAATTAGCTTGCTGTAGCTCGAACATCATATAATAAGTCTGTATCTCCACCGCATTTCATGCACTGTAGTTGCAGCTTATACAACAGCTTTTATTATTTAGGTAAGGCAACTTACTTCCACTGCATCGGTCCCCTTGTCCATAAGATCAATCTTTGTCAAGACACCAAATGTTCTCTCCCCTGTAAAGATTACAACGAGTATAAGACACAAGGTGACAGCATAACACGTCTGGTATCTTTGGTGGCAAATGAATGGTTTGCAAAATAGTTACCCGATGGATCAACTTCACGGGAAATTTTAATTGCGTCTGAGGTAGCAAGATCCTGGTTCGCAGGTGAAATTGCCAAAATGATGCAGTTGGGCTATAAAGAAATTTAATCATAAAATAGAAAAATGTCAACCCAACTTAAACAGGTAATAAGCTGTCGATACGATCTTAAAGGGTCTGCGACAAAGGATTTCCTACTACCTTTTCAATGTAGGACCGGACCATGTTTTCAATGTCCTTCACTATATTTTCCGATTGTCCCTCTGCATCAACCAAAAGAAGTTTGTCGTGTCATTGCTAAACTATCAATGGTAAAGAATAAAGTCTAGTGTATGATTCTCCATAGCTAGAGAAATAGACGTAAACTCCTTGCTCTACTGTTTTCTGCAAAGGAGTGCAGTAAATGTGACTTACCAACAGCAACTTTTGTAAGCCCTGGAAGATCAACCAGTGTCAAGTTGACAACTGCACACATAGCAAAGAGGATAAAAGTTTAGCAAAATGAAATTCCAACGGAGAAAAGCAATTGAGTTATATCCAAACCATTGGGAGAGTAAATGCTAAGGTGAATGGGTACACTAGAAATGGCCTTGCTGCGTCCTGTCTCCCTGTCAGTCTCATCTTGGATCTCCTTCCTCACAGCAGCTATAGAGGTGATTAAAAGGTAAGCAAAATCAACGAAACATGTGAAGATCGAACTACAAATGAGAGAACCGAACTGAACCCACCAAAATCAGTGAACCTTTTCCTGGGGAGGTGAAGGAACTCAGCATACTCCCGGGTTCCATCATCAATCTTTTGCAACTGTAAGACAAGGGGCCTTCGTGTAACGATACCTACACACAGTTTTCCCCCAAATGCATTTAAAAAAAAAAAAGGGAACAAGCGATTTCAAATATAAAAACTGTGATTACCAGATCCACGGGGTAAAAAGTCCTTTCCGACGATGCTCTCAAGGACAGAAGATTTCCCAGAGCTCTGTTAAGATAGTAAATAAACTTAAGGATGGATGAATGGATGATGATTGTATATTATACAATTTCTAAAACCAAATCAATGCAATCACCAAGTCAAACCCAAGTCCACATAGTAGAGACTATTCAAACCAAGTTTAGGGCACGATAATCGTGAGATGGATGTTGAAGAATATATATGGGGGATCGAGATTTAAACCTGACCACCAACGACGGCAATGGCAGGCAAGGAATCCCAGAGAGTTGGTAGGGCGCTAGAGTCTCCATGGTCTCCGAGAGCCGTGCAAGCTCTCTGTATCTTGTTAACCAGAGATATCAGATTCTCCATCTTCCTCCTTTCCCTCCTAGATCAACAAATTAGAGGACTAAAAGGCTGTAGCTAGAGCAGATCGGCAAGATCTGATATCTCCAACGGGGGATAGATGAGATCTGACGGAACAGAGAGAGAGAGAGAGGAGAGATTTTGAATTTGAGTCGAGGAAAAAGAATTTGGGGAGTGTTTGGGTCTAAGATAAAGTAAAACGCGGTTTATACTGTAGCCTAGGAAGGGGTTTTTTCTTTTCTTGACCAGAGCTTGGTTTGGACTCTGCTCAAAGAAGCAACTAAAATCGCAGAAAAAATATCTAATACAAATAAGGTTAAATTTTATGAAAGAAATTTATGAAGATAAAATTATGGACAATTCTCTTAAATAGCCATTTTTAAGTTTTTGTCACAAAAATAGCCCTAAAAAAATAAAATGACCAAAATAGATTTTTTTTTTTTGAAATTTTGATTTTTTTTTTTTTTTGAAATTTGAAACCCTAACCCCAAACCCACCCCTTAACTCTAAACCCTAAAGTCCAAATTAGTTAAACCTATAAGTATAAATGCATAAAAATAAATTTTTTAGCTTCTAAAAAAAACATTTTGGTCATTTTTTTCTTTAAAAACTATTTTTGTGACAAACAAACTAGAATGGGTTATCTAAGGGAATTTCTCTAAAATTATTATATACAAAATACAATAAAATTTGGGCAATTCTCTTAAATAGCCTTTTTTAGTTTTTGTCACAAAAATAGCCCTAAAAAAATAAAATGACCAAAATATAAATGCATAAAAATAAATTTTTTAGCTTCTAAAAAAAACATTTTGGTCATTTTCTTCTTTAAAAACTATTTTTGTGACAAACAAACTAGAATGGGTTATCTAAGGGAATTTCTCTAAAATTATTATATACAAAATACAATAAAATTTGGGCAATTTTCTTAAATAGCCTTTTTTAAGTTTTTGTCACAAAAATAGCCCTAGAAAAATAAAATGACCAAAATAGCATTTTTTTATATTTAAATTTTCATTTTTTTTTTTTTTTTGAAATTTGAAATCCTATCCCCAAACCCACCCCTTTACTCTAAACCCTAAAGTCTAAATTAGTTAACCCTAGGGATATAAATGCATATTAATAAAAAAATTAGCTTCTAAAAAAACTATTTTAGTCATTTTCTTTCTTAAAAACTATTTTTGTAAATAACAAACTAAAAGAGGCTATCTAAAGGAATTTCTCATAAAATTTTCTAAGACAGTTTTTTTTTTAAAGTTTATTTTCACTAAAACAAAAAATTTAAAAATAATTAAAAATATTTTTTTTAAAAGGTAAATATATACTTATAACTTTAGGGTTAACTAATCTAGACTTAGTGTTTAGAATTAAAGAATAGATTTTGGAAGTGGATTAAGAAATAAAAATTAAAAATTAAAAAAATTTCAAAATAAAAATAGAATATTTTGATATTTTCTAAAACTATTTTTGTAACAAAAGTTTTAAAATAGTTATTTAAGAAAATTATTCTACTTAAAACAATAGAAATTTTGGATAGATTAATTTTATATTTTTATTATATTTATTTATATACTTGCTTGTATATTTAATATAAAAAATTACACTGGATTGCATATCAAAACTTGGTACGCAAGCTATATATTAAATATTTTTTTATATTTATCACAGAATCAAATAAGATATAAGAAATATAAATTTCTCACGAAGACTGAAACTCATGTAATAGATAAATTAAATATATTTCTATATTACCAGTTTATAATATCACTAGATATATCTAGGATCCGTGCGTTAGCATGGATTTTGTTTAACGTTTTAATTTAATAAAAAACATAAAAAATAGTAATCATTTTATTATAGTTGTATGATTCTTTTCATATATGTTGTGTGAGATTTTCTTTAAAATTAAGTTTTTCACATAAGTTCTGGTTAGTATTTATATTTTAATAATCATGACCCATAGATAGGTCGTTGTCGACTCTCTATCAAACAAACCCAGCCAAGACGTTCAGCAAACGTCTCACGAGACCAAGCCGCATCGGAGTTGAGAATGAGCGTTCCTGACAGGATTGAGACGGGAAGACCGGTTCTCTGCCAGACTGTGGTCGAAATGAGAGCTGAGCTCTGTGGAGACATTAAACAGGCACATCTAAGCAGAGACAACTATGATCTCCAATATGAGCATATTTATAGCAGACCAAATATTCCAGTAAACCCAAGAGGTAAAGTCCACATATATACATGTAGGATGCAGACATACAGATTATTCTTGTCTTCTTCTTTCTGCTGTTGATGCTTTTATTACACAACACTCTTGCTAAGTATTTGGGACAGCTACATGGAGCAGAGAGACACAAACTAATAACTCTCGACTCTTTGTCTTTCAACATGTGAATGTCAAACTCAACTATATATATACTATATGGTAACCTTCACACTCTTAATTGCTTCAACTAGTATTTTATGATACAATCAAACTAAACCAGATTGGACTGTCAGTTTTGACAAACTCCATGATTTCCAAAGCATCAAATTAATGACATTCCCATAAATGTTTGGCTCATACAACTAAATGCAACGGCAACAAATAAATATGAAACAGCATAACTGATGGCAGTTGATTGCTCTCAGTTTAGCGTAACCCTTGAAGCAAAGGAGGCAACAAAGAATGATACAAGTCTCATTACACAAATGTAAACTGTAAAAGAAAGACGTTTTGGTAAATAGAAGACAAAGAGAACAAGACCCTAAGTGAGAGCACTCACGCTTTGAGTCAAAGCTTTTGCAGCACCGGGGCCAAAGTCATTATGAATCTATCTGTGTGCTGTGACAAGCGTCTCTATGAACCTCAACCCATCAAACCTCGGCTCCAGTTTCTCGGTCTTCCTCGATTCCCAGCCCTGCTCATTCATTTCAATTCATATGAGACACGGACCCTACAAGAGCAGATCTGTAATCGCAAATGCTAAAAAGAGGAAACCTTTGGGGAGACTGGAGGAATGGCGGAGGAGGAAGAAGAGAGAGCAGCGGTGGAGAAGGCAATGACTGAAGCGACAACACCGCTCGGAATCTTTATCATCATCATTATTGGAGGAGGATGAGACCCGTCGACGCCGGATCTCGACCACCACCAACTCTGTCTGCGTCTTTGTCTTGGGGCCTTTTTTTTTATTTTCTGGACCAGGAAGAAAATAGTAAAATGGTTTTTCCTTTATATATTAGTGAAAACTTTGTAAAAAGAAGAGATGACGTTGGAATGTGGTGTATCGTAACGGCGCATTTGATTCTTTTGATTCGGTGCTCTCTTTTTAATGGAAGAGATGTTTTCTTTTGACTCATTTAATTAGTCAAAAGTCGTGGAACTGAATTCTTTTCTTCATTTTACAAATCACTCCGAATAGATTTTGTACAGTCAAAGCGTTTTACAATTTTGTTAGAAAAAACATTACAGTTTTGATAAAAAAATAAGAGAAATTCCTTTAAATAGTCATTTTTAGTTTATTCCTCACAAAAATAATTTTTAAGAAAAAAATAACTAAAATAGTTTTTTTAGAATTTAAATTTTTTATTTATATGCATTTATATCTCTAGGTTAACTAATTTAGACTTTAGGGTTTAGAGTAAAAGGTGGGTTTGGGGATAAAGTTTTAAATTTAAAAAAACAAAATGAAAATTTCAAAAAAAAAGCTATTTTGGTTATTTTATTTTTTTAAAACTATTTTTGTGACAAAAACTTAAAAAATGCTATTTAAAAGAATTGCCCCCAAAATAATATAAAACAAATATCTTTAAGATTAAATTGATCTATTTAGTAAGGAAGTAATAATATTTATTATTTTCTTATAAATTCTTTTATTTTTATATATTATTATATTTATAATTTTACTAGTAAATTCACAAAAAAAAACAATTATACAATTATTTATTAAGTAACAAAGTAATACAATACAACAAAATAATATTAATATAAAATCATTATAAATTAAATATAAACTTTCAAAAATAAAAATATAAGTTTATAAATATTTACTAATTAATAATTTAATATATTGTATGGTACTCTCTCCGTTTTATATTACTTGTCATTTTAAATTTATGCACACATATTAAAAAAATATATGATTTTGTATATTTTTAAAATAAAAATATAATTATCTATACACCTATAATATTTTAACAAATAGAAAAATAAAAAATAGAAACTCTAAAAGGACATTTATTTTGAAATGAATTTTTTTTTCTACAACGACAACTAATATAAACAGAGAAAATATTCATTATTTTTTTTTTTATGAATAGCTTATACATTTTTGCTTTTTATTAGCTTTTTTATTTTTCTTAAACTAAAAAATATGTAAACCACATAATATATCATGTGTTATTACTGTGAATAGCGCACTTATATTTTTATTTTATTACAAAAAAAAACAAAAAATACATCACATTTTATTTAATGGTGTTAAGTGACATAGCATTGAAATATGTGAATTCCAGTCCGTAATTCCAAAAAGGCTGTTCCCATTCATAACCTAATAAATCAAAAGTTAAGAAAACCAATTAAATTAGGGCGGCAATAAATAAAATCCTCGCCGAGAAGAACACCAAAGTGTCGCCTTTACGATTCTCTTTCATTATTTTCATCAGAATCTAATGGCTTTCTGGGGTTCGTTCATCTTTTTTTTTTTTTATTCTTCAAAACATCTATCAACAAATAACCGATGGATGATTCGTGTGTGTTTGCAGGAGTTGAAGTGAAGCCAGGAAAGCCTTTCACTCTCAAGGCGGCTACTAATGATGCAAAAAGACTTCACCTTTCCCAGGTCTTTCACTTTCTACCCTAAACTCTCAGATTTTGCAATTGTGTCCCCTTTTTGAACTTCATCTGTTTGGTTAATAATCTTTAAGGCGACATTGGGGATTAGCAGTACGGCAGCAAGCAGAAGCATTCTTCAGTGTAACGTTGGGAACAAAAGTCCACTCTTCTTATGTGTTCTGTCTCCTGAAAAGGTTGATTCTTGCCAACTCAACATTGAGTTTCAAGAAGCTGAGGATGTTATCTTCTCTGTCATCGGTCCTCGAAGTGTTCACCTCACTGGCTACTTCCTCGGAAGGACTAGCACCGGCGGTTTAATGCTAAATGATGACGAGTCGTATCCTTTCTCTTAGATTATTATTATTATGGAGTTATTTGTAATTTGTATTGTATCCCTTGACTTGAATTCAAAACCAAAGGGAGTCATTTGGAGAAGACATTGTTGACACAGACGTGGAGGAAGGTAGCATTGATGATTATGACTACAGCGATAGTTTCATTAATGATGATGATGAGTGTATGTTTTTTTCATGCTTAGTTCTTATTTGTTTTGTTTTTGCTTTGTGGATTTAAACTTGTACTGTTAGCTCTAATCCCTTTTTTCAGTGTCTGTTAAGGAGAGGGTAGCTGCTAAAACAAAGGCAAAGAAGAGGAATAAAAGACTAAAGAAGAAGTTTCAAATCTCTGATTCAGATTCTGATGCCAGTGAGGACTCCGTAGAGATACTTAACAGCGATAATGTCCTTTCTTCAGAGGTTCCTTTGCCTTCAAGGGTCACGAGGTCAAAGGCAAGATGTTCGACTTTGGAAAATGGTGAAAGTACATCAGAAGCAACAAAAACTCATACACACAAAACTGTGGAGAAAAAGTAAGAAAGCCTTCACTCACTACAGACCGGTGTTATATCATTTCCTTTTGTCACCTAATCTGTGTTAATATATGTCAGGAAGGATAAACCATCTGGTGAGGTTGATGAACTTTCTCCCGTTAAGAAAGGCTCTGATGTGCTTCCGAAGAAGATGAAGAAGAAGAGAAGAAACAAGGAACCTATTGTTATTAACACAGACGAGGAAGAGGAGAAAGATATGCCTGGAAGTCAGAAACCAGAGACTGACAAGTAAGTGGTGTACAATACAACTGAATTGATTATGTTACTTTCTTGATATTCATGATTCAGTTAACATTACCATTGTCTCTCACATGACAGAGCAACAGAATCATCAACTGATGTAACTCTATCAAAGAAAAAGAGGAAAAAAGAGAGGAGAGAAGAGACTACAGGGAGGAACAAACAAGCTATCGATAAGTGAGTCATATCTTACATACTATTTAGGTAGAAATTTCAGTTGAATATATGGTGGTGATCCTGAGACGAGCTTCTGCTAAAGAGTTGTCTCTTTTGTTTATTAGATTTGTCCAATAAGATTTTGTTTCCATAATGAATAGGAACATGGAGAAAGAAGCTAGTACTAAGAAACTACCAGAATCAGAGATTTCTTCAAATGAGGTGACAATTGAAGAGATTGAAAAAGGGAAGTCAGATGGTAAAGTAGCTGTTCAAGGAAAAAAGGTGAGTATTTTTAACATCTATATACTTCTTTGTCATATGCAATATAGATGATGTCTCAAGGCCGGTTTCTTTAAAATGATTGATGGTTGTGTTTAAGGTCAGCATACTCTATACTGCGAAGTTAAAAGACACTGGGAAGGTGTTTGAATCAAACTTGGAAGAAGCTCCATTAAAATTTCGCTTAGGTAAAAATATCAAATATCATTGTTGTTTCAACCATCCTAAATAAAACACTAAGCTATGTTTTACATTTTTTTTAACAATAAGTATGTTGTTTGCAGGTGGAGAAAAGGTCATAAAAGGTCTTAGCAAAGGTGTTGAAGGTATTGTATACTAGCTTTAGTTATTTCAATTGAAAATTCATAAATGTTGATATCTTTGTAAAGATTATGGCTGCATCTCTAATTCTCAGGGATGCGAGTTGGTGATAAGAGAAGACTCATAATTCCACCATCTCTTGGGTATGTCAGTTGATTATGTCTTTAGAGGATTCATTTTCAGCATATAATATTTAACTATAAAACTAACCTGTTTTGTTTCTCTTGCTTCTGGATGTGATAAACAGATACTCAGAGGAAGGACTGAAGAAGGAACATGTGCCTAAGAATTCGTGGCTTGTCTATGAAGTAGAGGCAGTAAAAGTGAGATGATGCCATTGGCTCTTCACCTTTTGAACCAAGCTTTAAGCTTCTTTTTTCTTTTTTTGGACATCTATTTGTCTCATATTGCTTCCAGTTTTTATTCCTTTGGGGGATGGGATTCTGTTAGCTTCTGATCGCAAAACTCAGCCACATTGCTTCGGTCAACAAGATGGAAAAAAGTTTATGTTGATTTTTTTTTTCTGATTATATCACTTTCTCTCTACTCAGCCTTCGATGAATTGACTTGTCACTTTGATCTTTTTCTTACAAGAATCTAAATCCTGGAAAAGATAAACGATTTTCATTCTACGTTCACGATGATTGTTTCATTTCAAAGTTCGAAATTAGAGAAAGAAGACATGATCTATAAAAAACACAAATTTTAGACAATTAATTTTTAGAGAAATAGGTTCCATATAATTTCGACAACTTAACCAAAGCTAAACTGGTCAATTCTTCCGGTTAGCAAATGATTCTTATTAAGACTACTGATACGGCCTTACCAAAGACGAGCTAAGAAGCTTGCCTTACACCTTATGTATACACGTGGATTGCTCATGGTCCTTTAAATTTGCAAGTGACAATTACAATACCGTACCTTGTAATTTTCATAAAGTAAAAAAATATGTTTGCAAAAAAGAAAAATCTCACTACATAAATTTTTCAAATGAAAACCAAAGCAAATGAAAAAAGGGAAAAAAGACAACTCTGTTTTTACTAATTTGTGTTGCTTCAATAGATAACTTAAAAAAACGCCGATGATTTAAGCCTCTTCTAAGTTGCAATATCCTACATAGGTAAGTGCAATCTCCAAGCCATTTTCTTTTACATGAAATCATCATCGTCCATGGCGCCATAAGGACCAGAAACGAGATCATCATCAGGCTTATCCACATGCAGTTGTTTCTTCTTACCTAAGAACCACAGGTAAAAAAATACCATTAACAATCTGATCACCATTTCAGAAACAGAGACATGCTTAGCTTAAGAAACAAATCAATGAGAAACCCCACCACAAAAGGGAAACGCAAGGAAAGAAGTAAATAAAAAAACAGAGAGTGAATGGGTGAAACCTGTCTTCTTTTTGCCAGCAGCAGCATCTTTCTCTGCCTTGAGTTTTTCGTTTGCTATTGCAGTAATGGAGGAAGCAACTTCTTTAACATCTGCCGCTTTCATATTGGCCACAGAAAGTCTCATCACTGCTTTGAGTAGCCCAATATAGTGAAAGCTTTTCTGCAAAATAAAAGGGCGAATGTAATTTCAATGCAAAACAATTGGCAATTAATCAAAATAGCTGAGACAAGAAAGAGAATATGGGGATACCTCATAAGGTACAAGTTTACGAGATATCATCTCAGCATATTCCAAGAAATCACTTTCAGACTTGGGAATGAAAATATCAACGGTTTTTGCTTCAGTCTTTGCTCCAAAGAGTTCAGCAGTTGACTCGTAATCAGCTTCCTCCACAAGCCTAAAAGTAAGCCACATGGTTCTTACGGTAACAGAAGAAGGCAATATATATATACATAAGTTGTGAGTTGTATAAAAAGAATATATACCTCTGCATGCGAAGTTTGTCAGCAATAGGATCAAAAGGTTCATCCTTTGAGGGTTCTTTTGGAGCTTCAACAGATTTACCCTTCTTTTCAACAACTTTTGCTGCTGCTTTCTTTGTTGCAGGCTTTACTACAGGTGCCTACAGAAACAAACAAACAAGAATTGTTTAGATGTAATGTTGCAAAATTAAGCCAATAATTGAAAAGAAAAAAAGTATATACTGGAGTAGGTTCATCCTCCTCCTCCCAAGAGTCCTTGATGTCATTCTCATCAACATCCTCATCATCCCAATTACTTTTCAGTTCAACTTTTGCAGGAGTTGGTTGAAAGTCCTCAGCCTCTGAAACCAAACCAGAAACAAGTGTGGACAAAGTCTATCTTCCTTTTTACAGAACATAACTAGAATGCATAATGTTAGTCTTACCCCAATCATCCATCTTTGTCGCTAATTAAGTGAAAAAACCTGCATAAGCAGCAGCGCTCTCAAAGTTATAATCTTTCAAAAGACAATCCTCTAGAATCAAGATCTTATTAGATGAATCAACTGAACAATACTGATTAAGTTGTTAGAAATCGTGAAGCTAAGATGAATTCCAAAGGATTGAGATAAATACAAGTGAGGACGACGATGGATAGATGGAGGCGGAAGAGAAATTACCTGAATCGTAGAGAGAAATAGAAAGGGAGTTCGATTCGTCTGTGAAAACTCCGATGTTCAAAGGAAGAAGACGAAACGAAACGACTGCCAAAACTATTTGGTGGCTTTAGGGTTTTCTCTCAATTTCTTTCTACAACCTTTTTATTTCGAGATAAAGCATTTGACCAAAAACGTTCAAAAACATTAATATCCCATCTCTTATTTTATTAATAAATCTTTTCGTTGGAGTGAAATAATAAAAAAAAAGTTTCCTGATTATAAATTTCATTTTGTTAATCAGTAAAAAATCTATAAACTAATAATATTGTGACTTTGATAATTTATAAATTTATATAGCTACTAATTTACAGTTTTTTAGAAAATTATATATTTAAAGCATATTTTCATGTAAAATAAAAAATATTTAGTTTAATGGTATATGTGTGGATTAAATTTACACATACAAATTTTATTTTATTATTATTTAATGTATAGAAAATATGTACCATAAATGTAAATGAATTGTTAAGTATAAAATAACAAAATAACATTTTTAAATTAGAACTAACCAAAAATAGGTAATTGACTAATAATATTTTTTTGGGGTAAAATGTTAAATTAGAAAGACAAAAAAATTCTATTTGAATAACTATAGAAAAATACTTTAGGATAGCTTTAAAAAGTTTTTGTCACAAAAATAACACACAAAGAAGAAAAATGATCAAAATATTTTATTAAAGAGATAAATATAGTCTATATAGTTATATCCGTAAGATTAACTATTCTAGACTTATGGTTTATAATTAAGAGGTGGGATTTTCGGCTTAGAATTTTAAATTTTTAAAAATAAATATTAAATATTAATTTAAAAAAAAAACTATTTTAATCATTTTCTTTTTTGGATGTTATTTTTGCGAGAAAACTTAAAATAGTGTTATTTAAGAAAATTCCCCAAAATTAAACTTAGAAAATACTTTTTTGGTGATGTGTCTCAAAAAAAAGTTTCAGGATATCTATCTATGAATTTTGTAATTTTTAGGTCAGCTCAAATATTTTATTTTAATTATGTAATATTAAGATTAAAATTTATAAACCACATATCAAAAGATTACATAAACATTGAAACCACACATCATTAAACCGTCCAATTATAATTCTATGAGAAATATTGCTGTAAGTTATTTTCTTTTCTAGAATTTATTTAAATGAAGGAAATCCAAAGGACAGAAAAAGGAAAATATAATCAATTAAATAAAACGGAAAAGTGGGAGTAAAATTAAATAAAATGGAAAACTGAGAGACGATTTGTGTTCAGTATAAAGACTAACAAAGAGAGAGAGGAAGCTAAGCCAAAACTCAGTTATCAAACCTCAAAAGTACCAAAGACTAAAACCCTTAAAAAATAAAAGTGATGAGTGGGAAATTTCTCAAGAAGTTGGCAGATCCGCCGATTGCATCTTCTTCAAGCGAAGAAGAAGACGAAGATGCCGTAGCCAACTCCTCCTCGGAAGAAGAAGAAGAAGAAGAAGAAACCGATTCCGAAACCGAAGCCGAGGCTGTCGCGAATCCACTTGTGAAATCTCCAGCAGATTCCAAAAAGGTTGAAACTTCCTCGAAGCCCGAGACCAAGAAGAAGCGATCTAGTGAGACAGTTGAAGGCAGCGCAAAGAGGGTCAAGAGGGTTTCAGGAGAAGACGACAAAAAGAGTACTGGAGAAGAGCCTAAGAAGAACTGTTTCCAAAGAGTTTGGACCGAGGAAGACGAGATTGCGGTCTTACAAGGGATTATTGACTTCAAAAACAAAACTGGGTCAAGCCCTTATGATGACAAGAACGCTCTTTATGATCTCGTGAAGAAATCTGTAAGCTTTGATGTTGCAAAAACTCAGTTTATGGAGAAGATTAGGGCTTTGAAAAAGAAGTTTGAGAACAATCTTGGTAGAGGCAAGAAGAAAGGAAAGGATCCGTCTTTTTCTAAAGCTCATGATTGCAAGGTGTTTGATTTGGCAAAGCTGGTTTGGGGAGATAATGGGATCATGGCTCTTGAATCATCATCAGCTGGCAAGTCTAAGAAAGTTGAGCCTGCTGTGAAGAAGCAAGAGAAGCAAGAGGAGCCTGCCGTGAAGAAGCAAGAGTTTGTTTCAATTGTTGATTTAGTAGCTCGTTTTGGTGTAGATGATCTTGCTGCTAAACACGGTTGGAGTAGGCTTTCATTCGAGGATAAGGAGAGATTCCAGGAGCAATGGGAAGCATTGCAGCTTAAGGAATTCAAGTTCTATTCTCAAAAGAGCGCTTTCATTCATGAAGTGGTAACAAAGATGGCTGAAGCCTCTCGACCAAACCACTAGATTTATGTTTTCTTGCTTTTGTTTTTTTTTCTCTTTCGCTTGAACTCACCTTTGTAGTTTTACTTTCTCTATTGACTTATCATTATTGAAGTGAAATTTTAAATTCAAATCAAACAATGTTGTCCACATTTTATGCAAAACACTAACCGTATTTCTTGAAACGTTTTATCTTGTTAGAGAGTGTAGAGCCGAATCACACAAGTTCTTATAAACAGAGCTTTTTTCGTTGTTGAATATAGTATAGACTAAACTAGATACGTATGTACTAAGGTACACTACCAGAACATCAGTTTAGACAATATGAGAATTTGTAAGTGTCTGAACTTTTCCAAGCTATCTTTGACTGTTTTCCTCTACAGATTCAAATTATTCCACATTCGAGCAAATACTTTGGAGCATCAACCGATAAGGAGTAGCATACCACTAATAATCTTTGTATTAAACGCACAAAAGAACCAAACATATAACATCTTACCAAAATACTTACCAAAGGAGTCCAAGAGGGTAATAAGTTTTGAATTAGCCATGTCATATTTCTTCATAAACCATGTCATATTTCTTAATGTGCCATATCATATTTTTTGGGTGAAATTGTCTATGAAAATAACATGTCAGCACAATTTAGAAACCACTTGATAAATAATGTCTAGAGAATTTTACACTGCCCAAAAGCTTATGAATTTGGGTTCCAACAAATCAAACTATTACACCAAAGAAGTAAAGACGCGAGATGGCCTGTTTTTCATTTCTTCTCTTTGGTTGGTCCCTTTCTCCTCATTCTTAGGAGACAGATAAAAATCAGAAACTATTTCAGCACAAGGCTCTGATTATAAAATGCTAGTATGCACAAGCTGCTTACATCTTTGGATGGATGCAAGCAAATCTTACACAGAGGGATCATTCTGATCTAACTCTTGGAATCTGCAGAAAAAAAACGAGCACACATCGTGTCAAAAACATGTTCTTACCTTTGGGCTTTGAAAAAAGAATGTGGGCTGAAGGGCATACCAAAGCAAGAAGGACATGAAACATTGTTCAACCAATAATTGCCTACGTCATATGATTGAGCAGAGCAAATATGATACACAAAAGGCACTGCAAGGAGAACATACAAATTTCTTGATGAGATAAAAACTGGTGATCTAATAACAAACGCAATCATATGTGTTGATATATGTGTTATATATATTATATGCATATGTGACATATGACGAGCATGAAACCGTCAAAATATTTTTCCACTGAAACAAAGTCCGTCGGATTATTTTCCAGATGACTTAAAGTTCGTCGAAAATAATTCTTAACGACTGAAGTTCATCGAGAAAATTCTAGATAACTTTTTGTGAGGAATTATTCCCAAAATAAATTTCTGACAACTTTTTTTTTTCAAATATTTATTTAAATAAATTATCCTTAATAATTTTTTATAAATCTAAATAATTAAAATTCGTAACTTAAATATATTAAAAAGTAAGTACATTAATTTTTTTTAAAAAAATCTGAAGTCTGAATAGTAGAAGAAAAGATATAAATGTCGCCAAATGTTTGGCGCATCCTCCCCATTTACTTGTTGTTTTCGGCCATTTGAGCCATGATTTCTGCATTTTGCTTCTCTAATACTTTGATTTGTTTATCTTTATTCGTTAATTGTTGGATTAGTTCCGGATCAGCATTATATGAAGCTTGCATGGATTAAAAAAAAGAGTGTAATACATAGTGTAACTCAACTAAGGAACCTTTCTTTTCCAAAACCACATGTGAGAAAAGGAGAATAAATTAATTTTTAAAAATTATAAAAATATAAGGCTTATAAGCATAAGATACATCTTAAGTATTGGTTGGGCTCTCAAAAATATCAATGTCTGAAGATGGATCCATCCTATACCTCTCATGATCTGTTCATCCAGAATAGATAACATATGTTGATAAATCACTTATTATACATATAAGTATTACATGCATCTGAAAAAAATGGCCATCTCTTCTTGTTTTTATCTCCAGTAAATTATGCAATAAGTGATGCATACATCGGTCACCTGATATGGTAAAACAAGATCAACTAAAAATTTATGTATCAAGTATTATAAAACATGTGCAAAATTGTCTTTTGGTAGAATTTTTTTCATAAAATCAGCAACCACATCTACACATTTTTTGCTAAATTATAATCCATTTTTATGACTATCAATCTAATTGAATACAATAAAGGTGAATGATAATCACTATTTCCTTGTAAGATGATTGTTTACATGCATCTAACATATCAAAAAATCTTCTTGCTTCTAAATTATTTTTTCTGGTATATCTCATCCTTCAACACTCAACTTTAATTTTTTTTTTGTATGCATCATTTACTATATAAACAGTTCCAACACTATAATCTACATCTTTTCTAGGTTCATTTAACATACCCACAATATGATGTTTGCTAGTATTACCATAATCTAGTAGCTCCCCATGAATATACCGAATTTTGTATCCCATGATAAACCTGTTGATAAATAAATGCTTCCAAACTTTCTCAATCTTAATATTCTTCTTATACCAGCAAGTAAAGCATGAACTTTTCAATATACGGGTTTTTGATGCTTCCGGTTGTCATAGAGCCAACCCATTGAATTCATATATATCATTTGTATATTTCTATGTAAATAATTTTTTTTGGAGGTTTATCAATCGGCGAAGAAAAATAAGTAAGAGAAGACATTCTTCATTTTTTTTTTGTTGTGAATGAAGAGATGTGATATGTATAAATGAATGTGAAATTTTTTCTAACATATTTTCCACCGATTTTCGATAGAAAAAATATCTCAGGAATTCGTCGAAGATTTTGAATTTGTGAAAGGGCTACATAAAAATATATATATTTTACTGAAAATTCATTGAAAATTCCAGACTGATACTGGAATTTGTCGGATTTTTTTTGTTTGTATTGCACAACAGCTACTTAACCAGTATATAAGTTGGTCGAGAATTTGTTGGAATTACTGACTGATGGAAATTAGTCTGAATTCATCAAAAGTTTCTGACAGATTTCCAGTGAAGTTTGAAAATTTTGATTTTGTTAAATTCTTGTAGGGAAATACCTATTTTCTTGTAATGAATATACTAATTTAACACTATCATTTTAGAGACTCAAGCATGACCATTTTTATCATGTTCAAGTGGAGTTATCGAACATGACCGTAATCCTAAAATATTTTTAAAATAAATATATTTATTAGGGCTAAATATTAAATTATATTTCTATATTTAGGATTTATAATTTTAAAAGAACATATAGATAAAATTAACTGTTACCTTTTAAAACTATATCATTATTTCTTAAATATAGTGTTTAATATTTTTTTGAACAAAGTGTATGCATAGAATGACATTATTACAATATTAGATTATGCTAAAAACTATTACTATAAGTCAATCTCACACTTGTCTTTCATAGATGTTACGTGGTCAATTTGTCACTAAACCGTAATCATGCATGTTGGTGTTTTGCCATGCCCACGACAAAAAAAGTGCAAGACTTGAGATTTAAGGATTGCATGAGTTAGGTTCCATTTTCCAATCACGGACCAAACTTAACAGTATGACATTCCTCTTAACCTTTCACTTGCAGTTTTATCACGTATACTTTTTGAAACTTAACATTATCCCACTTTATGAAAGAGAAAACCACTATCCCACTTTTTTGAAACTTAACATTATCCCACTTAATTATGAAAAATTAACAATATAATACAATAAGACAAAATTATAAACAGTTTGTCGACCACTTTCTCTGAAGTAGATGACTCACCAAGAAACATTCAAGATTGATGATTTGTTAGGCTAACAACCTCTTGGTTAAGTTTTCCAAACCTTTGTTTGTAGAAAGAGGACGACGAGTAATCCTTTAAAGAGGACGTGAATCCAAAGTGTACAGAGCAATATCTACTCGTAAAGGATTCTTAATCATATCAGTCCTAATACTTTCTTTATCTTTGTAGTAATAATACTTAATTCACTTAGTTCGTAACTTCTTATGTAACGAGTATCATTCATTAACTTGCTTCTTAAAGTGATATTTTTAATTTATCATCGTTATTTCTTAATCATTCCTAAAAAAGAACAATGATATTAGAGAAATTCTCTTAGATAGCCTCTTTTAGTTTGTTCTTCACAAAAATAGTTCTTAAGGAAGAAAATGATCAAAATAGTTTTTTTAGAAACTAAAATTTTCATTTATATGCATTTATACCCCTAGGGTTAACTAATTTAGACTTTAAGGTTTAGAGTAAAAGGGTGGGTTTGGGGATAAGGTTTCAAATTTCAAAAAAAAAAATAAAAAAATGAAAATTTCAAAAAAAAAATAATGATATTTTGATCATTTTATTTTTTTTTGGGCTATTTTTGTGACAAAAATTTAAAAATAGCTATTTAAGAGAATTACCCATGATATTAAAGTGTGCGTTAATTTGCAATTTTGTCGAGACGGTTGCTGCTACCTTGGTCAGTTTACACAATTAATTTATTGATGTAGCACTTATGCTAGTTATTGTGAACCTATACTCATATATTCGACCGAAAAACCCTATAATCATACGAAATCAAATGCACAGAACTTAAACGCGATACGAGATGTCAAATGAATATATATTTGCTTGGCGGTTGTACTAGTTAGGTACTTAATGTTGGTTAATAACTTTGTGGTTTAGTAACCCAAATGAGTGTGAACTATATACTTGGATAATGATTGAATTGCGTACGAGGTCACTTTTCTTAAAGAGTATTTCGACCTTATTTCAAGCATTTGGGTTACACAAAATCTTTTTGTAGGATAAGACAATCAAAGTCTCATTTTTGTTCTAGGCTAAGATATAAAAATAACAAATAGAGCTTTAGCGTTTATATGTGCTTCTTCAAAGATATTTGATGATCTTTGAACAATGATCTATCTCTCTTTAACTAACAATAAATCTTTCTCATTGTACAAGTTGTACAATAACTACAAATTCTTCAAATTCTCAAGTTGTGATTTTCCAATACCCACGACTCCTTTATATAGAATACTAAATGTATAATGGTTAGCACCAAAAGTTGCAAATGTTCATGAAGAATTGCAATAGTTAGTCAAGAGTTACAATGATTAATCATCAAAGATTGCAATTATCAATATAGTTATTATTAAAAATAAATATCAATAGTTGCAAGGTTTTATTTATCTAGTTGCAATTGTTCGTATAAACAATTGCAATGGTTCTTATAAAATATTGCATCCATACATTTAAATATCCAATTAAGTCTCGTCCCATCTACAATGGTCATGAAGGTTGGAGAGTTCTTATATATCTAGTCAATTCATGGAAATCAATATGAAACTTCTTCTCACCCTTAGAACCTAATGGATGATTTATTAAGGATGATTTTATAATTGAAGTACGTATATATCGCGATTCGCGAGGATGTGGTGTGAAGGAACATGAAAGGACACCCGGAAAACTACAAATATGAGCGAGAAGTTTAATCAGAAAGTTTGGTGCATGAGATAAGCTCTACCAATTGTTTTTTTCATTGTCGAGCAGCATTACCAACACGTAACACTTTGAATTGCTTATCAATTCAAATTAAGAAACGTGTATAGTGGCAGGAGCAACCGCGTCACAAATACACGGTTCATGTTCTGGATTCATGGAGTTGTTGTAATTGGATATAAATTTACTACTACCAAAACATCTACTGATTTTGTAAAGTTAATTTCTTTGTTTTCACTCACATACTGATAGTGACACTGTCATATGTTACTAATTCTAAACTTTTACTGGTAGATCCACTTAAATCTAATTGAAGAAGTTGATAACCAAATCGCAATTTTAAAAAGAATAATTGCACCATCATATTGTTTGTAGAATCTTGGTATGAGGTATGTATAATATATAGAGAAATTTCCTTAGATAGCCCATTTTAGTTTGTTTGTCACAAAAATAGTTTTTAAAGAAGAAAATAACCAAAATGTTTTTTTTTTGAAGCTAAAAAATGCATTTATATGCATTTATACTCTTAGGGTTAACTAATTTGGACTTTAGGGTTTAGAGTTAAGAGGTGGGTTTGGGGTAAGGGTTTCAAATTTCAAAAAATAAAAAATAAAAAAAATCAAAATTTCAAAAAAAAAAAAAAATCTATTTTGGTCATTTTATTTTTGAGGGCTATTTTTGTGACAAAAACTTAAAAAAGGCTATTTAAGAGAATTGCCCTAATATATATATATATATATATATATATATATAGTCCATTTT
>MU105961.1:142220-216829 GCA_012274485.2 Sinapis alba | reverse complement strand
CACTAATCTAAACGTCGTGTATAAATTAAATGTATTACATATATAGCACAATTCATTTTACTACTACTACTAATTGTGCACGAGAGCGAGCCATATGAATTTCTTAGTTTAAATGTCGAAAACCCGAGATTAATTGATAGTGGATAGCTGTGAAGAAAAACGGCAATGGATGACTCAGAGCTAACACTTTCAATAGGACTTTTGTTATGTTATATTAATTTTAATATGCGAGAGGAAGCCTCATAATTTCGGGGTGGGAAATTGCTCTAATGTGTTAGTCTTGTATGGAATTAAATTTCCTTATTCTATGATTTTTCTGAAACAATTTCATTAATATCAAATAAAAATTGCAAATTTGATAGACTACAGTTCTATAAACAAATTATTACGTAACTAAATATATACATCATATGATGATATGATGAAAAAGATACAATGTTACTCCCTATTATATATCAAAATAAGTGGGTTTTAAGGTTTTTACACATTAATTAAAGAATTACAAAATTTTATTCAATTTTTTAGTTTGTTTAAAAATAAAAATAGTAGTATATATTTCAACCAATAAAAAATAATACTACAGAATACAAATAGTCCAAAAATCAAATCACATTAACTTATTACATAAAAACTTGAAAACATCACTTAAAATGAAACAAAAAAAAATCTTAAAACATCACTTAAATGGGGTATTTATTAAAGAAGCCTTAACCTTCTTCTTTTTGTATATGGTTTTTCTGTTATGCAACTTGTGTATTTAACTATAACTTTTGGCTAAAACTCACATATACATACGTCATTGTTTTTGTTGATGATGATCAATCCTTAGCTAAAACTCACAATTACATTCTCTTTGGTAGAGTGATCAATCCTTAGCAAAATAGTAGATTTGTGATCTATCGCAAAATTCTTGTAAATTCTTGTTTTTGTTGATGATGATCGATCCCTAGTCTGGACCGATTGCCGTTTGTGAATGACCTTCGGCATCAATTATTTTTAATAATATAGTTTTTTAGTTTTGTTTCATAAATTCTCGTCTTCAAAAAAAATATAATCTTCATTCAAAGTTAACTTATAGTATAAAATTACTCGATAAAGATTGAAACTCTAAAACATATCCATACAGTCAAATATAAACCCACTAAGTTAAATAACACGAATCTGATGTAAGAAATCATTATAAACATAGCCTCCCACATTGCTTTTTTCATCTGAAATATTATTTAATTAAAAATATTTAAAAAAGCCTCCCACATTGCTAAACAATTACTTCTCTCTTTAATAGGGTCTGCATGTAAGCTAAAGTAAAATTTGAAACAACCTAGCCATGACTATACCCATCGATGAATAACTTGTCTTATGAAAAATTCCAACCTAATAATTTTAATTTAAAACATATTTAACAAGAGTAATGAAATATTTAATGGTTTTAAAAACAAGTTGAAATACAATTTATACAAGTTTGTAAATCTGTATTTTATTAATTTAATAAAATGCATAAATATACTTTTCGAAAATGGGTATTAAATAATGATCTTACATAAACAAGGTGTAGTTTCAGTTATATTAAGATAGTTATATAAAACTGTAGAACATTATAAACATATAAATTCAAGTAACTAAACAGTTATTACTATTATTTTGCTGAAGGGTTTTAAATAATTAAAAAAATTATACAAACACATATATCTAGATGTGTTTGAAAATATGTTTCCTTTTATAATTATAATATGTTATAATATTTATGTAAAACTAGAAATTAGTGCGATTATGAGATAAGCTGTGGACGGTCTCAACCTTCACAAGGTAAAAATGATACCTTCTCGAATATTTATGAAACAAATTTGGGTCGCTTTACGTGGAATGTTTGACCACTTCATCCAAAATATCGATTAATAATTTCTTTATGAATTTATATATTTTCTTTATAGTGAGATTAGATTGATTTTCATCCGCACGAGTAGTTTTCACAATTTCTCTTCTTAACAATCAATACAGTAAAATATTCCATATGAATATAATTTTTTGAGACACAAACTTTTCCATATTATAAAATAACAGAGAAGACCAGATTATGAAATCTTACCATTTCAAACCTTTTTTTGTGCACAAAATCATTAATTCAAATTTAATAGGTTTCCGCTATTATAATCAGATATATGTTCGACGGTAAAATCAACAACCATAACCATTTCAAACCTTTATTCACGAATAATTATTAAAATATTGCATAATTTTTGTTTAGGGAAAATTTCAATTATATCAAACTTATCATTATATTATTTTCAATTTTATCATTAATGAATTATTATTTTTTAAATACCATAAATTTATAATAAAAATATACTAATCTAAAATTTTATAATATTTATAAAAAAATATAAATCTAACATCATTTTTTAGTACTAAATACTAATCATTATAGGCTAAATTCTAATATTAATAAATTTTTGATTGTGAATATTTTTGAAAAGTGATATTTAACTCATGATATTTTTAATAATTTTTCTTATCTTTTATTCGTATAAAATTGATTTTTTTTGAGGGGAGGGTAAAATTTATTTTCTTTACATTTGCTTAATTTTTTAATCTATTATTAATCATGAATTATTCCAAAATCACATAAATCCAAATATTCTGTGATCGTTTGCGTAAGTGTGAGAGGTATTAATTGTTATAACTTCGAAGTCCAATCCTACTAGGCCGATAAATTCGATAATAATTTATATATTTTCTTTCACTTTTTAGTTTGAATTAATTTATTTTGACAGCTGAATTTTCAAATTTAAATAATAATTTCATAATGATTAATTACCAACAATAAAGATTAAAACTTATACATCTATTATGCATAATCGGATATATTCCTTCTAATGATATAGTAAGTTCCAATTTTCGTCTTAGTTCAGTGTATTAATATATGGATCCAGGGATTCAAAACACAATCAGATTCACTTGTCTTATCAAAAACAATAAACTCAGAAAATTATATAACAATATATATTACGTAAATACTTTTGCAGTTATTATTCTTTAATTGATGTTATTATTCTGACGTCAATTGAGATCGTTATTTATCAAACTAAAAGTTGTTTATGCATAAAATTAAAATTTATGTGAATGGGTAAGCCAATGCATATGAGACTTCTTTGTCAACCATATATTGAGACTTAATTAGGTAAATACTATAGATTTTATATTCCAGAAACACACAAAAAATGAACGCTATTTTAGCACAAATTTTACCATAAACAACATGATATTGTTTTGATACAAAATAATTATAAGTTTTGTTTCGCTTTCAAACTTGCAAGTCGTGTTGTTAATTAATTGCGAGTTGAGAATAATATTGTTAAAGATTAAAAAATTCCCTATTAAATATAAACATATTCCAATACTAGTGTATTTCACCACGGATTCACATGGTTGGAGACAAAGAATATTTATTTAGATATAGAATATATTTATACGATATGATTTTAGTCTTGTCCTTTTGGCTTGAAGAGAGGTTGGAATGATTGGATGATCGACTTCTCTTCTCCTATTTTCCTCTTCCCCTCTTCTGTTCTTCTTCAACAGTGACCCACTTGAGAACCGAAAATAATGGGAAAGATAGGAATCTTTTCTCATAAATTCCCACTCACTAATGTTAAGTCACCTAAGTGGAACAATACTTTAAAGCTTAAAATAACATTCTTTTAAACTAAAACTCTTTTTTCATTTGACCAATTTATTCCTAAAATTAGTACTTGCTAATTATGACTACATTCTGCCATTCACTATCCAAGGTGTTTCCTAATAAGTATAGCTCAACATTATATTCTATAATTCCATTTATTGGTATAGTTAGGCTGTTTTACAAGTAGATCAACTTTTAGCACATGATGGTGATTCAAATAAATTTTACAAGACTCAAAATTAATTTAGAAGACGAAAGTTTAAATGTGCTGTAAATAAGCATATAAAGCATGCATTTAATATGGTAGATTTTTTCTTTTAAATCTTTTATTAGTAATATCTTTTCATTTGTGTCCTCAAGTGTAACGACATGGTGTTAACAACATTACAACAAGACTTAAGCATCTACACAAGAATATTTATCTTTACTCACTTTTCATTGATTAAACGGGTCGAAGAATCTCGGTACAAGAGCCTAAGAAGACCAATATTTACATTTTATCGAAAGGCCAAGAACCACATATATAAATCTGATGGTATCAAATCAACCATGTCAGGTGATGTTCTCTTTTTCAATACTCAGTCCATTTCAGTTTAAATGATGTTTTATGATTTTTTGGTTTGATTTAAGTGATGTTTGTAAATTTTTATGTAAAAAGTAATATGATTTGATTTGTTTTTTTATCAACTAAATATGATTTGATATTTATAATCATTTATATTTAGTAGTATGATTTTAAACTTGTTGAATTAGGTATAATTATATTGTTCTTTGCAAAATGAAAGAAGTTGAATAAGCTTTAATAATTTTTTAATCAGTGTACAAAACCGTTAAAAACCAATTATTTTGAAGTAAAGGAAATATTAATCTTTCTATTTATAATTCGTAAATTAACATGGAATAGTTAATTGTCCACTATTTTATTAGTTATTCCGTTTCATTTTGTCTGTTTTTAGTCATAAAACTTAATAGAAATCTGAGACGTTGAGTCAGTTCAGAATCGTGAACATTTTCCATTTAATTTTAAAAATCGGCTAATCACGATGCGACACAATAAAACACTTTTTCTCAAAAAAAAAACATAGTGACACACGATAAAACACTTTTTTGGAATTTCCTGCAGCGAAGCTCCACTGTGTCTAAGCCTCTGCTATGATTTTTTTTTTTTTTCCTATGTTTTGGATCTGTCTTTCATAGTTGTCGAGCACTCAATTCCAAGAAAAAAAACTTACTACAGAGTTGTTTGTTGTAAGATTAGGCAGTAGTGTTGATTTGAAAAAGTACGAGCGGTAACTAAAAGATCAATGAGTACAAGAATGTATAATAACCACATATTAAAATAGTATTGCTGTGTAATACAGTAAAGTTTCCATGAGGCCAATAAAAAACCTTTCAATATTAATGGTATTGAGTGACGTTCAGAATCCAGTGTCTTTAACAGACATCTGTTTAAAAATCTTGTTGATGAACCTCTACTTGTTTTAAAGTTCAAAAAAACATTCGCTTACTTTCTAGTAAAAGAATGTCACATATGGGAAGAACTAGAGTGTAACCCCGAGATTCATGAGTTTGTGTCCCAACACCAAATCATTGTACGTTCGAACGATATAATTAGAACTTCATACAAAATGAAATAAATTATTTTTTGGGGGAAATAAAATGAAACAAAAAAGATTTAATTTTATTATTATAGTTTCCCTTTTCTAGGATTGGACGTTCGGATATTCATCCGGGTTCGGTTTAAATCTATTCGAGTTTTGGGTTTTCAGAGTTAAAGATTTCAGCTTCATTCAAATATTTATAAGTTTTAGTTCGAGTTTGGTTTAAATTTTTGCGGATTCGTTCGGGTTCAGATAACTCGTTTAAATTATTTTAAAATTTTTAAATTCAAATATACTTTTAATTTCACAAAATATAAAAATAAAAATAATATATAACATATAAATTTGAATAATATATGTCAAAGTACCTAAACTTAACATAAAAATAATTTAGCTTGAATATTTGGATGGAAAATAAATAAATATTTTAAATACTTTTGATGTTTTAAGTACTATTTAGTTATTTTAGATATTTAATTTTGACTATTTATTTATATTATTAAGTATTTTGGACAACTTCAAAATATCTTGTATATTTAGATATTAAATCTAAAATTAATTAATATATTTAAGTATATAAATATGATCACGATCTATTTGGATACCCAAATTTTTTTGGTTCGGATCGGTTCATTTCTTTATTTTTAAATACTAAAATTTTGAACCCGTTCGAATCTTTAACTTTTGGCTAAAGATATGTAAATTTATTTTGTAGCAAAACTTTTGTTATTTTATTTTACATGATATTATTTCTATCAGTTGTATTACAAGTCATGATATCATTATTATAAAAGGTTTGTTGTATTGTTTAATTCATTTTGTAGGTTTAATTCATAGTGATGTTGAAAGTTAATCAACAATTTTGTTATGTGAACGTTTTGTCTTAAAAGGTTTGTTGTATGGAGTATGAACCTTTTACCTTTATATAATAACCTTGTTTTATGAGTTTTTTGAGATAGGAAACTGACCAAAAAATGAATTCAGATTATATTACATTAAAGATGTGAGGTTAAAATGGCCCAAAGATTACAAAATTTACAGCAATATTCAGTTGCATGACTACAAGCTTTTATCGAAGCAACAGCGGAAGTAATGTTAAATACGTAAATTGCGAATTAACACAAAAGTTACTTATAACAAAATAGTAAATTCAAAATTAGGGTTTGACAGTACATTCTTGACACGGTGAGCTCTTTACGGTATGTGGAGCCCATCTCAGCTCGGGGCGCAATAACCTTTTCCAAATCTGAAGAATATTCCACAGAATGTGCCTTTCCAATTTCCCATTAGTTTTTTCATTTCATTTTATTTCAATTTCAATTTTTTATTATTATGTATTTATTTTTTGAGCGAAACGACGAAAAAGAAACCGAATTATACTAATGTTTCTCCTCAGTTCCAACATTTGTCTCTGATTGGGTCTTCTAAATATAACAAAATTTGTTGGCAAAAAAAGTATAATAATAATCTAAATCAACTTTTTATCTTCATCACTGCTAAACTATACTTTTAATTTTAATTTACATTTTATTAGCTCATTATGGTCAAATTCAGTTGTTAAATAACAAAAGATTCTCTAATTATTACAATTCTATGCTCCCTCCGTTTCATATTAGTTGTCGTTCTAGGTTTATGCACACAGATTAAGGAAACATTTAATTTTACATATTTTCAAAATAAAAACACTATTACCAATACACCTAACCATATATCAACCAATAGAAAAATAGAATAGAGAATATTATCAATAAATTTTGCATTGAAAACCGAAAACGACATTTATTTTGAAACAAAAATTCTACTCCAGAACGACATCTAATTTGAAACGGAGGGAGTATATATTAAGATTTTTTTTGGCTTTGGTTCCGGTTTTATTTATTTTTGACAGCGGCTTTCTTTCCATTTATGTTGTGAATATTGTAGAAGACAATAACGTGACGTGGATGACACAATGACAGATGACTACTGAATACAATACTATTTACACATTGGAGTTGAAACACATTCGATCGGTGACTGAACCAAGCCAGAAGTTCTTACTTTTTAGTTTTGGAGTTTGAAACTTTTGTTTACATACAATGTTGCAGCAGGTTTTTAGTTTCGGAGTTTGAACTTTTGTTTACATACAATGTCAAAGTTTGATTAATAAGTTATTGTGCTTGTCCATTATATACGAACACATGAACATTGATCTAATATTGTTACAAACTTAGTAAGGGATCTAATGTAAGGTATGGTATGTAAACAAAGAAAATTACACACAAACTCTTAATTTCGAGCACAACTTTTTGATTGGTCATGAGAGTTCGTTCAATCTTCTATTGATGTCTTGTTGCTTTACAATCTACATGAACTACTTAAATTAGTAGGAGAACATTTTTTTTTTACTAATGGCTTTCAGAGTAGGAGAACATAATTAATTCTCAGCTTTTGTTATTCTAATAATTCGATTTGTAGTAATTTACATTTCTTAATTATTCTTTATATACAAATATATACATAAATATATATATATATATATATATACACACACATTACTAGAGGTAATAGTACTGATACAACTAAATGACAGACGATCGGTTAATTCCAATATATAGTACATTTTATTTACACAAAAGCAAAACAATAGTAAAACTAGGGTGGAACCAACGAGGTATTGGCTTATTGGTAAAATGGTGTCTAGTTGAGATTTCGTTATTCAAGTTCATTTTTCATTAGAAAGAATTATTTGCAATATTTGTGTTTCTCATAAAGAGGTGAAACTATTTTTTATTTTATAAAAGAAAATTAAGAGTAAAAATAGAATCCAAAAATTGACCTAAAAACCAAACCATTTTAAAAAAAAAACCTAAATCAAATCAAATTCAATATAAATATCCGAATAGATTTCGTTCTACACAATATTTTGAGTTTTGAATTTTATCTGAACTAAGTCTGAATAGAGTTTAAAAAAAAATCAAAAATGTTAAGAACTCAGAAAAACATAACGGATCTAAACCCAATCCCATTAAATACCTATAAATAAACAAAGATTTATTGAATACCTAAAATGAGTATTTAAAACATATAAGTACCTAAAATGAGTTAAAACATGAATATATAACTTATACACTTAGTTAATGTATAGTTTTAGTATCTGATCAGAGAATTTCAAAAAAAAAAAATAATAACGGTATAAAAATAATAGTAATATCACTTTCGGTGCTCTAATTAATTCTTTCTATTGTATAAAATAAATGATACATCACTCTTTAGTCCTTACCGTTTAGTGTGTTACTATATATTTAAACGAGGTATCCATTGAGGAAACTCACACATAGATTGATAGAAGCAATAAAATACTGACATGATCAGGTCGGGCCCTAATAGAACTGACCTAGATACGTCCGCAAACCATTACCACAACAACCCTTTTTTATTACATTTTGTTGCACTTAATTTTATAATGTCTCACTTTATACGTTTTCTTTTGTCAAAGATTCACAGTATATATATATGTTGCTGTCAGCAATTTAATGCGTTATCGAGTAAGATAATATAGTATTTATTAAAATGTACACACGAAAATTCAACTTAACTTGTTAACGATTTTGTCATATTAGAGCATGTAGAAGTTCTAACAATAAGCCCTCAATTTATAAAATTAATATAGTTTTATATTATAGTTGAAGTTTAAAAAACAAATAAAATAAAACAAATAATTGCATATACCTATTAAATATGTTTTTACTTTTAATTTTTGTGTTTTTCTTTGAAAACATATCTTCTTCTCTCTTTTCTTCATTTTTCTTACTACTTAGAGTATCTTCAAAAGAAACTTTATAACTTCAAATATAAAAAAAATTCTCTATAAAAAATTTTTAAAACTTCAAATTAAAAGTTTTGAGTAGTGAATTTAAAATTTCATCTTTTTATTTGTATTTTAGTCCTTATAATTAATTATACATTACATTTCTGATTTTTAAGTATTTTTTCGTTTATCATTTTAATCCTTCAATTTTTTATATCTCATAAATATTTCAGATTTTTAATTAAATTCAAGTTTCACATTTATAATTAAATATTTTCATAATAAGATTTATATTATTTTAAAGCTAGAAATAGGCAATAAAATATTACAAAATAAATTTAATTATTTTTTTAAAAAAGAAAGGTACATGAAAACATAATTATTACAAAAATTTAAATATTACAAGAGCACTAATATTCTGGTAAATATGCTATGGAATCTTCAAAATCTCAAAAATGTTGTCTAACCAAATTTTGTGTAACCGACGATGGAGCATTACGAAAATAATTTTATGGAATAATATGATATTTTGCTTGTAAATTAATTTTTAATTTTATATTTTAGTTTAAGATTTTATTAATTAATATTGCTGTGATATTTTTATATATGTACCAGTTATTTATAAAAGTTATATGGATTTACATTAGTTATAAAAAATATAAGGATTAATTGTTTAGTAAAATACAAATAATTTTGAAGTTAAGTTTGAAGTATTGCTTTTAAAGAAAAATACTTTGAAACTTTAAATATAAAATTTTGCAAATTTTAAAATAAATAGTCGTTTTGAAGATGCTCTTATAATAATATTACTTTTATAATTTTAAGAACTATTATTGGAGAGATGCTCTTATCTATCTTCAAATAAAAAATGTAGAACTTTACCATACAGTGCGTATACTTTTTCACTTGAAAAAGTAATGTTAAATATTTACATCATGCACTATAATTTTTAAAAAGTTGATTAATTAACTGAAAAAACGTAAATCTCTTTCATCATCTCCTCCAAATATTTCTTTACTTTATTCTCTCTAATAAAAAGTCACAACCTAAGTTTATATCTCTCTACAAACAATGGCGTGTCTATATAAAGCAGCAAGGTCGTCGATCCATAACGACCATCTCCACTACTTCTCCATAAACCAACCAACCAAGAAAGCACAAAAGACAAGATAAAGAGAGATCTTGAGCTGATTCAAAGAACTAATCTCCGATCAAGAACTTTGTTTTTTGAGGATGAAACTGATTGAGAAGACGATGAACAAGTTTATCGAGCAAGAGAACGAAGAAAAAGATGGAAGCGAAATCTTCCGGACGGTCCAAGTAGCTAAGGTTGACCAGAGTAACGTATCTCCGCCGCTGCGGTCGGCTGGTGATTCTGCTGCACCATTGGTAGAGGTACCTGCAGGCAGCGACGAACTTAACCTGATTCCTCCGTTGAACTTCGCGATGGTAGATAATGGTATATTCCGGTCTGGATTCCCTGAACCGGTGAACTTCAACTTCATCAAGACTCTTGGCCTTCGCTCAATCATGTAAGCATTGATTTTAATTCACTTTTATATATTATATATATAGAAAGACATTGAAGGTGTTGAGTTTTAGGTTTTGTTTTCTTGTTGTTGTTTTGTGTGAAAGATCTTTGTGTCCAGAGGCGTATCCTGAGAACAACATGCAGTTCCTCAAATCTAATGGAATTAAGCTTTTCCAGTTTGGCATTAAAGGCTACAAGGTTCGTGTCTTGTTTTGCATTTTTTATTTATTTATTTTTGTACTCTTTCTTGCTACTAAGAACATGATTAACCGAAGTTTCTTAATGTGAGGTTCTTAGCGGAAGTTAAGAAACTGTTTCTCAACTTCCGCTAAGAATCTCACCTTAAGAAACTCCGGTTAATCATGGTCTAAATGTCCTTTTCTATTTGCTCGATCATTGCCTTGCTCTGTAACTCTAATTTCGGGGCTTTGAATTGTTGTCTAAACCCTGAATACTGTAGAGGAAATGGAAAGTCATATCTTAAAAAAATGTGCAGTGTCTCCCAGGATTAGAGAATGAGGTTTGGTTGCATCTTTGGAATTCTAAGCATCAGAAAGAGGGTTCCTATACAAATGCAAATTCGAAAACTACTTCGGTATTAATCTTAATACTATGTGCAAGATGGTTTCTAATCACAATTCGAATTGCTTAACTGTCTGATCACTTAGTTTCATGTGTTACTTCAGAGTGGTCATTATCTTTGTCATGTTACTTACTATGATTTAGACTAGAAAGATGGCATTTCATGTGTGGATTTTTGTCTTGGAACCCTTTTTATGAGATTATTATAATCCATATTATTATATATGACCTTCCAAGAAAAGCGTACACATTCTTTAATGCTTTTTCTGAAGGATGCTTTCTTTGCTCTGTCCGTTACCATTTACTTCATGGTCCCACTGTTTGTGTCCTCTTGCCTTTCATCAACTTATACCACCACTTAGTTCTATAAATATATATATATATATATATAAAATTAGATAATAGGCTGCGTCAAGAAAATGCTGAGCTGCTTAATACAATTGTTGTCAGAGATCCACTACTCGAAAGTGTTTACTTTCCTTTGTGTGTTTCTTGGTTCATGTTAGTTACGCGTGCACTTTGCACGCATGAATGGTATCTTATGTAATCTTGAGAAAGAAAAGAAATGTGTTTCTTGAGGTATATTGTAGTTGAAGTAGACAATATACCTCAAGCTTTTTGGTTTTGGTGGTGAAAACTAGGAGAAAGTGACTTGTCGAAAATGTGTTATTGGTTAAATTATCCACTTATGAACCGGTGGTAGATACGTATCTAAGACCATGTTTATCCGGGTTTCTTAGAAGGGTTTCTTGCACTGTTCGCGGGTCCCACAAACATGTGGGACCCGTGAACAGTGCAAGAAACAGTTCCAGAAACTATGAAATAAGAACCGATTTTGGAGGGTTTCTTGCACTGTTCACGGGCCCCGCTGACATGTGGCAGCTCGCGATTGGTGCACTTTTTAATTTTTTTTTTTTTTAATTAGACTAAAACAAAAAAAAAACAAAAAATTAAGAAACCCCTAAGGGGTTTTAGGGATAAACATGCTCTAACCAAAGTTGGAAGTGTGAAGTGATATAGATGGTTCAGTTTATTGAATACCTAACCTACCTGAGGTTGATGTACTCTATAAAAATTAGGTATAGTGGCTACTTCTCATATTATATCGTTAAGAGTGATTTGGCTAGAAGGGTATTGGATATTCTACACTCGTATATTATCTTTGTTGCGTGTGACAACTCTCTAGCTAGTCTTCATAGGAGATCATTTTCGTATTCATAATTGGCTGCTTTTGATGGACCCTCTATGATCTTGTACATATCTTTGGCTGTGCATGCCTAACTTGTAACATATCATGAAGACATAATATATACTCCAAAGCTCTATCTCATTATAGTTTGGATAATTCTATGTCTTGTGTGTAAAAGCATTGCTTATTAGACTAATGACTTGCTACGAAACTGAGAATGTGATATACACTTTCCTCATTTTTTTGTAGGAGCCATTTGTAAATATCCCAGATTATAAAATCCGTGAAGCACTTAAAGTCCTTCTCGGTACGAATCATAAAAAGCCCTAAAAGATATACTGAAGTTAGAAAACCATGTTTTATTTTAATTTGTATCTAAACATTTTGTCATCTTATTTTAAAAAAATTCAGACGAGAAGAACCATCCACTTCTGATTCATTGCAACCGAGGAAAGGTATGTAACATGTTGAAAAGCAAAGCTCCATCTCCTTAGAGACGAGTATCATTATCTTTGTTTTGTTTTACTGAAAACATTGGTTTATGATGATGATATTAATGCAGCATAGGACAGGGTGTCTTGTTGGGTGCATGAGGAAACTCCAGAAATGGTGTTTGACATCGATATTCGACGAGTACCAGCGATTTGCAGCGGCTAAAGCTAGAGTTTCAGATCAAAGGTTCATGGAGTTATTCGACGTTTCGAGCTTCAAGCAGATACCAATGTCTTTCTCTTGCTCCAGTAGCTAGGTAGAATAAAAGAAGCAGCAAATAACAACAACAACAACAACGTCCTTTATTAGGTTTGATTGATCAATCAAATCGATCAGTCCCTTGAGCCTTTTTCGTATTTATTCATATATATTATATAGTGGAATAAACAAAAGGAGGAGAGCAATCATGAGTAATCGGAGGAATATCACCAGAGCATTCTTCTTGTTTTTATTTTGTCTTTGTTTCTCTTTTCTCCTTATTCAGTCAATAACTATAAAATAATTGGAAGAAGAAAGAATAGATTCCTTTTCTTTTGATTCTTTTATATGCTAATAATGTAATGTACCCAGTGTAAGCATTCAGCTAGATAAATATAATTATAGATACTTATGTCTTATATAAATTGAAAATGTTCGCTAATATACAAGTCTGATCAGTTAATGAGCTTAATTTAGTTTTTTCATCATCATAAAGCTCGTGTAAATTAAATGATGGCGTGAGATTATGATTTGACCTAATTGAAAACGAAGACTGGCTGAGTGTGAGAAACGATGGCACATGATCGTATTACTGGTTCAGACATAGTCTCATAGAACATTTGTTTTGACTCAAATTTTAAAGAGCTAATATTCATAATTTATGGCTTTTAAATTGAAAGAAAATTATTAAAATTAACTTTTAAATATTTATAGTTTTTCTTAAGACCAGTCATGTATTAACGACCAGAGTTACAAAAAATTCCGAGTAAAGGTGTTCGAATGTTTCCTTTTCATTCCTAGATACATTAGTAAGTAGTATATACATCATCCTTTGGCTGATTAGGGACTCAAGTTTTCTGGCGACAAAACATATGCAAGTGTGTAAGTAAAACCTATCTATATACACTGTTATCCCTATCATTCCCAGTAAAAAAGGAAATGAATTAAGATACTGGTGTTGACTTCTTCTATGCAAGGTGCAACTTCCTTCTCGTGTCTTCTCCCTGCCCAAGTAATCAAAACCAGTGTGAGAAACGCAGCTAAAGCCAAAATGAATTTCTATAAAGAAAAATGATGAAATCTTATGAGATGAGGAGAAAACTCACTGTGCGTCGATGGTTTTTAGCAGAGCTGCCATGTTCCGAGTCTGCTCTCAAGGTTCGTCCACGCAGTCTCTTGATAAAGTCTTGTATGTGATTATATATACTGCAAAATTCAAAACCAATAATAAGCACCATATAGATGTCATAAACTGGCTACATGGCAATGTGTGTCTACTTTTACCTAAGCCGGTGTGTGTTACAGGCAGCAAAGAAGGCTACAAATCCGTTTAATATACTCCTGACAGCACGAAAAACCTGAAATTTTTGAATCCAGACAAAACACATTTTAGTAGTTGTAAGGATTTAGATTCTCTTTTATTGTAGTTCGCATTGTTTACTGACATGAGAAAACAGGTCATTCCAAAGTGTACGCCACATGGAAACTTCATAAGTCTTCCCAGCTGCTTGAGCATCTGATGCAAACTGCACTACGGTGCTCATGTACCGCCACAAGTCTCCGACAACATCGAATATGTATGAGAAGGATAAAGCTAAACCGTTGGCCAATGCAACAACCACCCTGATCGGTGCATATAACACTTCCCATAAGATCCAAAATAAAGGCAGCAACACAGTGTTTACTGCAAAGCAAAGACAAAAGATTGGGATTCTGATCACATTGCTTAAAGATCAAGAAACGTGATGCTAAAGCTAATGGTTGTTTCACTTACTGACGTTACAAACAACTGATACGATCAACCAAATGGGCAAAAGCACCACGTCTACCACATCACCGACGAGATTGCAACCAGACTCGATCACTATCCAAACCACTGAAACCAAACTCAACACTGTTTCCGCAAGCGAGTTCCATACCGGCAGGAGCAAACCAAGAACCTCTAAAAGAGGATTAACCAGAGGCATTACGAGTAAAGAAACAAACGTCTGCATACCACGTGCCATTGTCAGACCCCACCTGACAGCTTTCTGAACGTTGTGAAGAAACAACATCGTTCCCAAGTACTTTATCCTCGACACCATGTCCCATGTTTCAACCCAATCAAACAATGGTCCGCAGAGACGAGATGCAGTAGCTTTAAGAACAGGGACGTTTTTGTAGAGGTCGTAAAAGCCAATCACAACGGTGATGACTGATATCATCACATATAGTGCTCTGGCGAGAAGACACATCCAGGGACGATAAAGATGGCATAAGCAGGGGTAAGACTGCAGAAACAAGACCCAAGAAGGGAGACCAGCTTCAAGTAGAGTAAGCAAGCGTATGTCAGACATTATAACTTCTCGCAATTTGAAGGGTAGATCACGGTCACCAAACCTAACGAGAACTAGGACATCTTTATACTGAGTTGCTTCAATGATGGTCTCACCATCAGGAACATGGCTTTCCCAGTGGTCGAACGAGTTGTCTTTTCTTTTGGGTGTTTCCTCCATATAGTCAACATCAACTCCGGATGTGATTCCCTTACTTACTCTTCTTCTCTTGTTTGGTCCAGTGAGAGGCGGTGTGTGGGGATCGTCTTCATCATAATCTGCAATAGAATGGTCAACGCTGAAGACACTTCTTGAACAGCAAGGAGAGTCATTGTCAGTGCTGAGGTTGTCTTCATCATCAACAGGAGAAGTTTTTGAGAAATCTACTGAAGCGTCATAAAAAAACTCTCCTGAAAACGTTACAATACCGTATAATAAGCAAAATCATAATCAAGATATATTTACGAAAACTGATGATACCTTTAGCTGGATGAAGATGCTTCCTCAAGCAAGACCGTTCAGCTTTTGTTCCAGAAAACCATTGAGACATATTTGTTACAGCTTCATCGATACTCTCAAACTCCCACCTTCGCATCAACTTAGCTTCTATAGCAAGAGAAGTGTCTGTCTGCATAAATATATAAAAAACATACAATGTCACTCTCAGACCAAACAAAACAATGGAGGAGAAATGCAAGGAGGAGGAGTACCTGTAGCTCATTCAAGTAACTGATACCCCTCACATTGGCCCATTCAACTTCAAACACGATGAAACCGTAAAAGGTCTCGTGCAATTTCTTTGCAGGAATTTTCTTATTAGAAAACGTCGTGGCATCGATCAAAGAGAACCATTTCTTAACATTATCCGTTTTCTTATTGTTGGGCTGGGGACACGCCTCTTTAGGCATCTTCTTCTCCTCCTCTGCATCCTCATCCTCTTGCTTCAGCTTTTTCTTCTCCTCTCGACCTTTGTTTGCAAAAGGAGAGCGTCTATACTGCAAACAAAGATAGATGTGTCACTTCAACATATCTAACACCAAAGATAAATGTAGTTGAGGATTATCTTGTACAACATTTGTAACCACTATCTGCCATAAGTAAGCAGATCGGATGCCAGGATTAGACCATGGCTGGTTGTCCACGAATATGTACATCTTTTTACTTTTATTTCCCAGGAATATGCTGAGGTCAGAAATATATGATTGCATGTCTCTGAAACCAAAAACAAACAAAAAAAACTTAAACCAGATAAGCAAAGAACAACTGGCAAACAATATAGCTTAGTCTTAAAAACAAAATTGAGTAACTATGATCAGGTTAAGAGCTTCGATGATGATGAGGAAAAAAAAAAGAAGACAAGACAACATTGACATTCAAAGAATATTAAGAAACAAGAGAATTGCTGGGAGCAAAGTGCTTCAACTACAATCAACTTCACAAGGGAGATGTTTCTAGACAATATAACACCAAGAATTGATAACTACTTCAGACTATAGGACAGAAACATAAAAGCCAAGTATCAGAAATCTACAAGACATTCAGTTAAAAAATTTAAAATCAAGATATGAAAAGAAAGAAAGAAAAAAAAAATATGATAATTGATAAACATTATTATAATTATCAGAACCAAACCAACACTTGTTCTGTCTGGAAGGAGGACAAACAATGGCTAAAACAAGACCTTGTAATAAAATTATAATGTAAAAGCAAAAACACAGAACAGGGAAAATTATATTCTCCAGGTGAAACATGTTCATAGACATGAAGCTGCAGAGAATCAATGATTGATATCTTACTTTCCACAAAATAAAAATAAAAATCGAAATTCAAACAAGTAAGAAAAGAATGTGATCAAAGAGAGAAAGAAAGTTACCCGATTTGATCAAATAAAAGAAAAAAAGTTACCCGATCTGGAGACTCGTCAAGGGGAAAACACATTTTGTTTCTTCACGATATCCCATCTTAACACCGTTGATTGCACTCTAATCTCTCCGATTAAACGTCAAATTGACCTCAAAATCACTGTAAGAGAGGGAGAGAGATACATAGCTCAAATTGAATAGAATCGAATCTATACCGGATAACAATAGCAACCGGAGAAATCTAAACGACCATGAATGTAAGCAAAGAAAGAAAAGAAACAGAGGCTTATCACGGAGAGAATCGGCAATTTTCAGAGTTTGAATTTGTGAGGAGAAGAAAGAATTTGGGTTTACTTGGAATGGAAGAGAAGGGTAGAATGGTAAAAGTGATAGCCGAAGAAGACGGACATCATCAGAAGGTGGTTTATGGCGCCCCCAGGGGGTCGTCGGTTTTTTATCCACCGCACCGGAGCACGTTGATATATGGGAAGAATTTAAATAAATAAATAAACACGTGGATAAGGTCCTTCCGTGGCTAGCGCGGGTTTGTTATTAGTTTTATGGGAATTATATAAAAGGTCCGTTAAGATTTGATTTCTCACAAACTTAGCCATATAATGGATCACAAACAAATATGATGTGGTTCGGGTTTTGTCTTTTCAATGACGTACGAGTATTTTTATATGACTAAGTTTTAAAAATCGATCCTATATATCTTGGTGGAGTTGAAGATATCATGTAATGTATACTCTTCTAAAGGAGATTATTCAATTTGGACCAATTTTTTGTGTGTACACAAATACATATTAAAGCCTAGTAATATAAGTGGACTAGTAATGCATCAATTAATGTTTTGTGGTGCTTGTGATATAATAAATTAATAATAGGAAGAATGAGTATTTGATACAACAATGTAGTATATATTAATTCAACTGGCATCTCACAAAATAAGTGTTGAATGATTAAATTGGATTTTTAATGTCTACTTTGGAACTGGAATAAAATCAAAAAGGTTTAGAAGGTTTCAGAATCTCGGTTTAAAACCTTCCTAAAATACTTATTTTAAAACGTGTTAGAGATTTAATTACATTGCTATTTTAAAAGCTACATTTCATTTTTAAATTTATATTATAAATAAATAAAAAGTAGAAAATTAAATTTGTATATATTATATTATTTATTTTATAAGAATATCTAAAACTAACAATAGTAAAATAAAGATCAATCAATAATCATTATGTATTTCAATGCGTAACATTTATTTATGGTGATTCCAATTTCATTTATAGTAAAATGGTGAGTGATAGTATCATTTTCCTATAAGAACAATAAATAGTTTTTATTTAAAAACAACAATAAAGTAGTAGTTTGCCTTTAAAGTTTTCCTAATTACACGATAACTTTGCAAACAAGACCGGGCTATCTAACTAGGTTGCTAAATAGGATTAGGTGCAGTTCTCGATTAAAGTTGTCTTAAATTCATGGTCTACTCTACATTCGGCAAGGTTGGATTTAGACTCTCTCTCTCTCTCTCTCTTTTTTTGTCAACTATTGGATTTAAACTATACGAGTTAATATATTTTAGTTTAATCTATAGAATAGTAGAGTTCTCCACTAAAAGTAATTTATAAATCTAAGTAAGTAATACATTATATATATATATATATATATATATATATATATTCCTATAACAACCATATCAATTGAGTTGATTTTTTAATTTTATTTTCGTCTAGCACTAGTTGATTTATTGAAGTTTAATCATATGAAATTAACATATACAATTCGTAGAATAATATATTTTTTTGTTCATAAAATAACACCTTCACAATGACAAAGGTTTCCACCTTCGTAGAATAATATGTAAACCGACAAATTCAATAACACCTTCACAATGATCACAAAGGTTTTCAAATAGAAAAATGTAAAAACATAGAACATTAGTTTTAGATTATTTGAGCCCAAAGTCGTATTCAGAATTCCTTGTCGTCAACAGAACATTTAACTGAGGCCTAATCTCAATCAACAATTGATAATTCGAATATTTAACTTAGGCCCAAGCCCATTAGTCAAGTCAATTGCTGATAAAAAAAAGGATGCGGTGAGCGTGGATCGAACACGCGACCTTCAGATCTTCAGTCTGACGCTCTCCCAACTGAGCTATCCCCGCTGTTTGCTGATAAGAATAAAATAACTGATTATAATCGTAATATAAAAAAACAAGGCAAAATAAGCTTTCATAGTTACGTTCGTTCGAAGACCATTGCTTCTTTGGACGGTCTAGCTATTCTTCGGCATAGCTTTTCTCCGGTAATTACTTCTCCACCGGAAAGTCCGTGTCTGATTTCTAATGTACGAGAAACCACTTACGGTAAGAACAAGTCCAAAGGCATGGAAGGAAAACTAAGAGGAGACATAAAAAATCTAGAAAGAATGCTGTAAAAAGAGTGTAAACCATTCTTTTCATATAAACGGATAGAGAGGAAAACATATCGGCACAATGATATTCATCTGATAATAATAGCTTTGAGGTACACATTAAGAAATGTAAGATGTGTCCTTGAAGGACACTGATGTTGCTAAAACAAAAACACAGTCGATATTTAAAGGCCTCACCCAATTAAACGCTACTCTTCTTAACTGAAGGAGGCCAAGATAGTCTCCGGTCAATTTGAACACTCTCATTGTCATCACCATCTTCTTCTTCTGCTTCATTTTGATCATATATTTGTCTACTTGTGGTCTGAACAGCTAAGCCGTTGAAGCTTACCCCCTTAGGTGGAGTCACACAATTTGAGTCTCTTTGTGACAATTCGTCACCTCCTGGGGTTGTTGGTAAAGAAGCTGCAGAGTTACCCACTCTAAGGTCTTGAAGAGTCGCAAATGATTCTCTCATCGCAGACATGGCCTCAAAGAATCTCGTGCATGACGCTAGTGCCACTGGTATTGGACGCAACATTTCCTGGAGGGGAAATTGTTAAAAGGTTGAGATCGTAATGAAGCATATGATCAACTAACCATCAACACATTCCCTAAATCAGCTAACCGTCAACAAATCCATTCGATTGTAGAACCAAAATCAGCTAACCGTCAACACGTTCCATAAAATTGACACTCTTTCTTGAAGCAAAGAGATCAATAACAGAAAAATCTAATTTGATGCCTTGACACAATTGGTCTATGATACTAGGTTGCAAAAAGAACCCTTCTGCAAGACTGCAATGCATTATATGAATTATATATATCGTTTCCTGGATAGCATGGCATAATGTGACTCAGTACAGAGTGGTTTTCTTAAACTATGGACAACGTATAATATTCTAACTGAAGCATGTAACAGATATATAGAACTGAACATGAGGAGATCAAAACCATACCCCCCATACTGAAGGAGGTTCTTTAAAGTTTTGGCTCCACTGAAAATCAGACACTGATGCTGTTAATGCGCCATAATCACTCGCGGCTCTCATTAGCAACTCTGAAAATTGTTTCTGCAGAACAAAGCTATTATTAGGCAAAGCATTTTATTTTTTCAGTTGTGCAACTCAAGATACGAATCAAGTTGAGGTTAGTTATGGCAAAAATTCAAATTGGTCCTCAAAGTAGCTAATTCCATCAAATGACATGAATCACCTGATATTCTGCTTCAACTGGAATGCAATCTAGTGAATAAGGTTGTTGAAGACGAGCAATGATGCGATCCTGCCATATAAATAGACAAATGATGTAAGAGACTTCAACTAGAGGTGGACAAATGGATGAAATTATTAGATTCTCTTAGGATTCCCAAAGAGAATCTAATGTTTGCCAAGAACTCTCCAATTTCTCAATCTTTCAGAATGATAAAGTGGGAATTGACTAAAAGGTTCAGCACTTAAAAGCAGAAAAGAGAGATAAATGAAACTGGAGCAATGGTAGAGTTTTTTTCCATAAAAAGAGAAGATTTTTAGAGGTAAACGAAGGAATTACGTACCTTATTTTGTATAACATCTTTCAGAATTTGAGTAATCCTTGACAAAGTCTCGATTTTCTTTTGCATTTCACTCACATGAATCAAATGTGCCACATTTTTATCATCCTAAAATCCACCAACAAAGAAGTTAGATACAAAAAGCATTGAGGAAACTATGCAGCTCTCAGGCAATTCAAACTTTATAATCCATATCTTATTCCACTTTGGAAAAAGAAGCAAACCCTAGAAAAAAAGGTGCCTTACCTTCCTCCCTTGTAGCTCGACCTGCAAGTCTGCAATTTTCCTCTGAACAGAAGATAACTCTCTCAAAACCCTAATCAAATCATCACCTCTTTCGCCATTTGAAGACGCCAAGCTTTGTAACTCTTCCTGCAGACAGTGTAAAAAATTGAGCACAGCTCGCATTACACCACTTACCAAATTGTTGACTGAATCATCTAAATATGAATGATCACAAATGCAGCTCACTGAACAGATCATATAACAGTTCATCTTCTCTAATTCATGACGGAATCAGATTCAATTCTCTATCTCATACCCTTTGTTAATCTAACAGCAACATCCAGAGTAGATACTACTAAGAGCTAATCGGAGTAATGTGAACCCTAATTCAGATGCTGGTGAGATTTAACTTAAAGAGCTACTGGATCGGAGAAGCGTTTGGTAAGTAACCTGAGACGGAGGAGGAGCGACGGCGTAACCGAGATCGGAGGCAATGGAGAGAGCATCGGATAATCCGCCGATGCGCCGGATCGGTTTCTTCCCAACCCACGTCGAGTCGCTTCCCATCGACATCTCTCCAGAAGCTCTCCTGTGATGATTTCTTGTGGGAAAGAAAAAAATTAAACAAAATTTTAAATTATTCAAAAACTTTTGCTGACAAATATACAAATCATTTTGAACATAACAGGCGAAAACTTATTAATGATCAATGTTGTCTCAAAATAGTAATGGGCTTAGCCTATATATTGGTTTAACAAGGCCCACGAAGTAAAAACACAAAAGCCGATGGAATATTTGTTTCCTTCAGTCTGATTATGTAGAGAAAGATATTATCTCAACGTTAGCAAAATGAAGCAAAGAGATCGTTATGTCAAATGATAGCATTTTAGAATTTTGGTTACTAATTATTTTTAATTTTTGTAGATACTATAACTATTCATTTTTATGAATAAAACAGTGCAAACGCAACACATATACTTGTCAAATACAGTAAAAATCTACACATTAATAATTTCAGGGATTTGATAATTTTATTAGTTTATAGAGATTAATTTAAAGTTTTTTATTTGAATATTTATATTTGAAAGTATTTTTTTTTAATAAAAAAAAATCAAGATGTATGTATTAGTTAAGTTTTATAGAGTTTAATATAGTTATTTTGTTAGAATATTTGACATATTTTATGTATTTTAAATACATATGCATGATAGAATACAAATGTGTGTGTTTATATGTAATTTGAGAAAAAACACTCAAATGTCAAACTACAATAAAACTAAAACCAAAATTATTATAAATAAACATAAATAATAAAATATTTTCCTTAAGTTATATAGAGCTTATATAATTTATATCAGGTGAGGACCGCACAAGTAATGTATATACCCAATAATTATTAAATTGTTTAAACTACACTATTTAATAGATAATTATGATAATATCTCTAGAAACCTAACATTAGTTGATATCAACACCAATCTAAGCCTTTTTCTATTTTTCTCCTATTTAAAAATCCAATACATTAAATTTAATCTTTTAAGAATCTCTAACTAAGATCAATATTTCCAATAAAAATAAGAGAAATTGGTTTTTTTTTCTTAAAAAGACACATCACTGAAAAAAACTTATTAATTATTTTTTACTGAAAACTTGCGTATGAGTTACTTATAGATAGAATAATAACAAACACATATATTAAAATATATTCAATTTAATATTATAAACTAAATATAAAATAAACCTAATTCTGGTATTATTAGTGTAATTTGTTAACATCTTTTTATTATTCCTCTCAAATATTCAAGACTATTTAATATTACTGAACTAAATATTAAAAATTTACATATGATAATATCGATAGAATTTATTCGATGCAATTGTTTTTAAGTGGACAATTATAATTCCATTAAAAATTTCTAGGCATCCAAATATTATTAAACTATCAGTTAAATAACTAAAATTAATGATTTAGTATAAAATGATGAAAAATATGAAAAATCTGCAAAATCACTTCTTAAAATCATCTGCATTATGATAAAAAAAAAACTAATATAATAAAATTTATCAATCAAGCATCCAGTATTTGGGATAATAAGGTTTTTACATCATTCTTTACAAGGAAGGCACGGCCTGGACAAAGTTAAACGCGAATATGCTAAGCTAGGAGCAACAGAAAGCATGAATCATATGTTAGTTGGCAATCTACATTGGCCACAACCCACAGTGAATTAAAGAAATTAAGAAAACCTCAGCAGGTTATAATAATGCTTAAGCTCCTAGTCTCAATAAGTGAAATGTGTGTATTAGCTAGGGTTTTCTCAAAATCACGAGTATGGATCTTTGAGTCATGTGACTAATTTAAGTTGTTTTCGGCTCTCATGCCTTTACTTTGGGAGTTAACCAAGGGTCAGTCCCGGGAACTAAAGCCATTTTCACACCTTAATGGTAGCAATATACAGACATTTTTGTTAATTGGTTTCTGCACGTTTTGTTAAATGTGATAGTGAAGGTGGTAGGACCGTCGGTGGGAGATTATGAAATTTGGAACGTCTAAAAGATTCCATCTAGGAAAGTTCTTCTCTTTAACTTTGCTTTTGTACAAAGACTATTTACATAAAGATCTGACATGTCAGGTCATTAAGTTGTTTCTTAACTAAAAGATTAGGATTTGATTAGTACATTAAATGGAATATCACGCATTTATTAAAGGGGAGTATTTTATTTATTTATTAAAGTCACCAACTATTCTGCATGGATTCAAGACCGTGGGTGGGAGAAAAGAAAGAAGTACTATAGAATTTCATTACCAACTTAACATCACCAATCTTAATTGAAGAGGTTTGAGCATTTGATTAGGACCATTATTTAATTTTCGATAGGTGACAAGACAAGGAGATGCTGCGAGAAAACGAGCAAGCAAAAGGAAGTTTGATCAATGTGGCCGATCACCATGGTAACAATCGACTTAGAGCACCATTAACCTAAACTTTTAAGTGAGTTTCTTGCACTGTTCACGAGCTCCACTAATATGTAAAATCCACGAACAATGTAAAAAACAGTTCTAAAAACTCTTAAATAAAAACTGTTTTTTGCATTGTTCGTGAATCCCACTAATATATAACAGCCCGCAATTGTTATTATTATTTTTTAATCAAAAAAAAATCAAATGAAATTCTTGTTTTTTTTACCACAAGAAGTTCTTGGGTTAATAATGCTCTTAATTTATTGAACCCGGCGATCTTATAGATCCAATGACTCAAATGTGAATGAACCTTGAAGATTATGTACAAGGAAAGTTCAGGATTAGCTAACATCACAAATCGAGCATTATGCGAACCCGTAACCAATCTTTTCTTAAAGACACTAGCGAATATTCGAGCTCAGACACATAAGAAAACTCAATCTCTCCCAGAAGAACTATCTACTCACCAGTCTCACCAACTGAGCTAACCTGACATGGCCAAGAAATGGTATCATCATATAATATGTGCAAAATTAATAAAGTTTATTAATCTACTAATAGAGTATCTTATACGATCGTATTCGTAAGTGGGAATAGTGTAGCTTCGTTGGAGGGCGTCGGTGATGTGCTCGCGATACTTCTGCCAAGAAGAGACACATGGCGCCCAATCATTTGATAATATTTGAGGTTTTTTTTTCTGGAAGATGGAATGAAAAAGGAGACCCACCAACGACAGCATTATTAATTTCCGTAGATTTGGAGTTAATCGAGCAGGATTGCTTCCGGCGCGTTGCACGAACCCACACACCAAATGGCAAAAATATTTGCTATTTCTTCGTTATGTATCTTAAATATAATTATTATATAATAAATTAACAGAGGTACAATATATACTTTTAAAGTAATATTTTCTTTTTCCTTTTTTTGGATAACAATATTTATATTTTTCCTTTAAATGTAGAAAAATAGCAGCACTCTCTATTAATTAAAAAATGGAAGCGAATTGCATTAAAATTTCTTCTATTATATCATAAATTTATAACTGAAAATATTAATGAGTTATATGTAAGCGTATAGATAAGTCTTTCTATGATAATAACAGAAATCAAAGTGTAGTATGTCTTACTAACCGACGAGTTTTGATATAACTATTCAAAATAGTCAAAACCTTATAAGATGTGAGTTGCTTTTGAACTGCTATAAGTTAACACTTATACAAAAACACAATTACGAACTTATTTGTTTGCACGATTTAACTTCTGAAAACATGTCATTTAAAATTATAAATGCAATAAATGTTCGATTCTATTCCAAAAACAATAATTTGTTTGTTTTACTGCAAAAAATCAGTTTATAGTGAGTTTATTACTTTTACTGCGAAAATCACATTTCAAACTACAGAAATATATTCTATTTCTCATTCATTTACGAAATTTCCTATAATGTATCGGAAATGAATATAAATTTCGACTTATGATTGCTTATAATTACATATATGAAAAATCAGTTATGTTTCTCAGCAGGTGATGTGTAGTAGTTAAATGATAAACAAATAAGCACATGTTTCCCGTTAACAACGTATCAAAACTTACGTCCCCATGCTTAGTGTGGCGCTAATCGTACCTTACGGTTGCTTAAGTCAAATTATTTTGACCAAACTGTCGGTCGAGGCTCGAGGTTAACAAACAGTGGGTCCACGTCAAAATGTCGGTGCTCGGATAAAAAATAAACCGGTCACTGTAGGAGTAAACTATGAAAAAAATGAGTAACTGTGAGATTTATGGTTGTAGGAACTTGCACACGTGTAGATGTCTCTTAGTGGTATACCCCTTCTCGGTTTTGTTATTTTTGGTGGGGAAATTACACTAAGATATCCAGCTCGATCATAAACCTGAATATTAAATTTGTCGACAAAATATGACGTTATTATAAGTTTAAGAGCATGTCCAACCTATTTTATATGTAAGAAATGCTCTAAAATTATTCGATTTATATTCTTTAATGAAATAAAAAATAGTTTTACTTCAAAAATAAATAAATATTTTTTTGTTTATTATATTACTTTTTTATTATGAAATAATATATAATTGAGGTAAACCTCAATTCCACTATAGACTTACTCTATACTGAAGAAAAAAACAAATTTACATTAGAGATGCTTCACATATTTAAGGGTTTTTAAAAATTAAATCAAAACTTTGTATTTATCTTACTTTAGCTACATCAATATCAATATCCCGGGAACAGCAGCAGCCTATACTAAGACTGGGCACAATGTGAGTACTTGTTATTTTGAGTGTATTTGCTATTTAACTTATGTTGCATGAGTAATAAATTTTTTGACTTGTATTTGATTTGTTAAAAATGAATATTTACTATTTTAAGTATTTAAAAGTGAATTACTTACAAGTTACTTACCCCACTTTATTACTTATTATTTATAAGTATTCGTAAACTATTTACAAATACTTGTAAACTATTTACGAGGATTTTGAGTATTTAATAATTACTTATTAAATAATATTTTATTAGAAATAGATATGAAAATTTGTTTTGTTTATTCTATTAAAAATGACATGTGAATTACTTTAAACGGAATATTTATTTATATTTTAAAGAAAAATAAAAATATATGAATATTTTGATATATATATATATATAAGCATTGTATAATTTTCACGATGACGAAAATGTCTTCTCTAAGTAGATAACCGATGACTTGTGTCATGTAACTAAATTTTTAATATTTATTACTATTTAATACTTGATTAAAGGACGACGAATATTTAAAAATTAAAATGAATACCAAACAAATAATAAGTATACAAAGAGTAAATAAATATTTGTGTTCAATCCTAAATGCAAAAGAAAAAAAACAAATATAAACAAGTATTTTATAGATCATGTAAAATATAGTAAATAATGAGATAAGTAACATGACAAAATAATGAATTAAATATTAAAAATAATAGTGATACTTTATATTCGGTTTGATTACAAGTAATGAAAATTATCGATTTGTTACTTACTTTGAGAATACTAAATACTTAAACTTTTAAGATAAGTATGAATTAAATAGTGAGTTTAAACTGAGTAATGAATAATGATGCCTAATCCTATACAGTCCGGTAAAAGATCCTCTACCTGGCAACCAAATTGTACGACTTCTCATTTTTTTTTTAATCTTCTTAAGTATCACAGATTCCCAATTAAGTTCTAATAATTACTCTACTAATTAACTGGACCGTTTCATGGAGACCTGTAATCATTACAATTAGGCAAAATATATAACTAAGACACGCAGTCCTACAGTCTCTAACTGTTACACTTTCTGGTTCTTCAACTGACTCCTCTTCTTTTACTTTTTTAAATCTCCACAAAATCGCCAAATAAGAAATGATTATATTTCCTCCCTTTATAATTTATATTAATCACAGATATTAAAAAAATAGAATATATATATATATATATATATAAAAACTACAATTCAATCAATCATGAAAATTACAACTGATGATACATTATTCAACAAATGTAAAAAATTTCGTAAGTGTAAAAACAACTTATATTTTAAAACAAAAATACTTAAAAAAATAAATTGTTATGAAATAGGAGTAATTACTTTTGAAAAATGATTAACAGTCTTAGGAATGTCTATGTTTTTGAATTTCAAAAAGTACCACAAAATAGTGTTCATATGGACTTTTTGTTGGTAAAAGTGTTTATATGCAATAATAATTCGTCGAGATTTGCACAAGGAAAGCAATAACTAGCTGCATAAATTACGCACATAAAGCCCATTACCACTATGTTGAAAAAGCAAAAGTCTAATCTCGTATGCTGAATTTTTTCATATTTAACAAAAAAAAAAAGTTACCATAAAAAAAAAAAGAAAAGAAACAAAAGTCACGCCATCTCTCTCTCCTCCACAACTCCACACAGCTTTCAAATACCCCTGAGAAGAGCAGAGAGAGAGACTAGTGAGAGAGTCCATCGCATTCTCTCTCTCTCCCTTTTCATCTCCAAACAGAGACTTCTACAGAGAGAGAGATATACAAAAATGACTGTAATGGAGATTCACCGACACAGACGATGGCATTTTCTCCTTTTGATCACTATCTCTTCCGCCGCGTCGTTGATCGGTGTTCTGTCGGAGACAGAGGTTGGAACATTCGACTACGGCGAAGCATTGTCTAAAAGCTTACTCTACTTCGAAGCTCAGAGATCAGGTCGACTTCCGTACAACCAGCGCGTGATGTGGCGTGATCACTCCGGTCTCACCGACGGTTTAGAGCAAGGGGTTAGCTTCTGTTACAATCTCAAGTCATTAAATGTTGTCTTTTCTTTTAAAATTCAAACTTAATTTACTTTATTATCATTAGTTTTGAAAAGAGACCTGAGAAGAAAAAAAACCTACTGTACGTTAATACTTAATATAGTAATGAGCTAATTTATCATTTAAGATTTATCTTTCATTTTGCTCTGTGACGTGACGTTTAAATTTATATATTGTAGTTCGATAATAACTGTTTAATTAAACAAAATGTATTTTTTCTTAAGAATAAGTATTGAAATATACTTCTACTACAGTTTTTATAGCGAACTAGTAACTGATGTAACTTTAATTTCCAAATATTAATATAAAATTTAATTTTGTTTATAAAGGTGGATTTAGTGGGAGGATATCATGACGCCGGAGACCATGTTAAATTTGGACTCCCGATGGCTTTCACGGTGACGATGCTGTCGTGGAGTGTAATAGAGTACGGTGACTCACTTGCTTCCACCGGCGAGTTATCTCACGCGCTTGAAGCCATCAAATGGGGAACCGATTACTTCATCAAAGCTCACACAAGCCCAAATGTTCTATGGGCCGAAGTAGGCGACGGTGATACTGATCACTACTGTTGGCAAAGACCAGAGGACATGACGACTTCACGGCGAGCTTTCAAGATCGACGAGAATAATCCGGGATCAGATCTCGCCGGAGAAACAGCCGCTGCTATGGCGGCAGCTTCCATCGTTTTCCGCACAACAAATCCACATTACTCTCACCTTCTCTTGCACCATGCCCAACAAGTACATTCACATTTTAATTTGATTTAATATTTTTAAAATGTTACAGTTGCAACCGGCATTTATTTATTTGGGGTTAGAGATTTGATTTAGTTATGGTTTTTTGGTGTAGTTGTTTGAGTTTGGAGACAAGTACAGAGGTAAATATGATGAGAGTCTAAGAGTTGTGAAAAGTTATTATGCCTCGGTGAGTGGTTACATGGACGAGCTTTTATGGGGTGCAACGTGGCTTTATCGAGCCACCGACAATGATCACTATATGAGTTATGTGGTTGACATGGCGCACCAACTCGGTGGCCTTTCTTGGGCCATGTCCGAGTTTAGCTGGGACGTCAAGTTCGCTGGCGTTCAGCTCCTCGCTTCCATGGTTAGTATTATATTTATTATTATGATAATAAAAATTTAATTATAACTTTATAATCTAGCAATTTTCATAATCAAGTTCAAGAGTTTGAACATTATGGAACTAATAATATTATAATATTATTTAGATAAAGTTAAAGTCTTAATAGGACGATCAATTAAACAAATAAACGGTCCAACTTAGAAGTTTAATTAGAATCCTATTATTGCGTTATGTGAAGAGATTAGTATCACGCTTTAACTTCCTCACGTTTAGTTAGACCATAACATAGAGTAAGGTATCCCCCCACCACCATCTTACACTCAACAACTAGTCACATACTCCTTTGTATGCAACACAATGAATATTTTTCAAATAAAAAATTAACAATTTCTTTTAAGAAAAAGTTAGTTATAGGCAGAAACAGAACTTAAAGTCACGTGTTTCTGTTCCTCTAACCGGGTACGTGTCTTCAAATGGTTCTGTTATGCGGCACGTGATTCCAGACCTACTTGCTAAAGCATATGCGTAAATAGTCAACAATATTTACTCGAGTTTTGTGCTACTGTCACACAAGTAATAATTTGCGGATAATTAGGAAAACCCTTGAGTAATAATTCTTTTTCTTTTTGGATAAGAAAATACTAAGATTTATACACTAGAGATTAAGATTTATTTTAGTATGTTTTGTTAAATTTTGTATTAAAGTAAATTCCTTAATTTGAATTTTTGATATAGAGTGTCTTTATCAGTTCTCTCAATTTTACTTGAGCCACAAGTTACGGCAAAGTATTCTTTTCTTAAAAAAACAAACAAACAAATCAGATGAATAATTGGAGTGTTGATGTTATATTCTCTTAATTAACATTTTGCTTTTTTTTAACAACAATTAACATTTTGCTTTATGGCTTTGTTCTTCTATTTTCCAGTTGATAAAAGAAGACAAACACAAGCAACATTCTAAAGTCCTACAACAATACAAATCAAAAGCCGATCATTACCTATGCTCAATTCTCAACAAGAACATCAACGGCACAAATGTCCAACGAACACCGGCCGGTTTACTCTACGTCCGGCAATGGAACAACATGCAATACGTCTCAACCGCATCTTTCCTCCTAACAGTATATTCCGACCACCTCAGAAAATCAAACTCCGATCTCGAGTGTCACGAAGGAACCGTTACTCCTGACGAGATGCTCGTGTTTGCAAAATCCCAAATCGATTACATTTTAGGATCAAACCCGATGAAAACAAGTTACCTAGTCGGGTACGGTCCGAAATATCCTACTAGGGTTCATCATAGAGGTGCATCGATCGCCTCTTATAAAGATTACAAAGGGTTCATTGGATGCACTCAGGGTTATGACTATTGGTACGGACGGTCGGAGCCTAATCCAAGTGTTTTAGTTGGGGCTTTGGTCGGAGGACCGGATCACCTAGATGATTTTGTTGACCGGAGAGATAATTACGTTCAAACCGAGGCTTGTACGTACAATACTGCTCCTTTGGTCGGTGTGTTTGCGAGACTTATTGAGCTTGAGGAGCAGAAACTTGAAGAAGATGATGTTCGTCTGGTTGCAACTTATAGGAAATAGAGTTATAAAATGAAAAGAAAGTGTGGTTTTATTTGCACCCATATATATATATTTATATTCTCGGAAATTTTCTTCTCAACAAATTTGTATCGAGTGAAAGTGTGTATATATATGAATTATCAATATAAATTCTCTTTTTCTCGGTTACTCAACTTTTTATAGTTTATATACTACAACACACCTCTTACTTCTTAGTTACACAGGTTTAATTAGGGACACATTTTTGGGAGAAATTGCTAATTTACCGTATTGCAATAAAAATTGCTAACGATCAGCGATTTTTGTTTTATTTTAAGTTCCATATATACATGAATGTTGTATTGTATGAAACTTTTTTGTTTTTTTTAAGTAATAAAATTTAGAAAAATTCCCATACATAACTCATTTTAGTTTGTTCTTCACAAAATAGTTCTTAAAAAAAAAAATGATCAAAATAAGTTTTTTTAGAAGCTAATTTTTTTTATTTATATGTATTTATATCCATAGGGTTAAATAATTTAGACTTTAGGGTTTAGAGTTAAGGGGTGGGTTTGAGGATAAATTTCAAATTTCAAAAAAAAAAAATTGAAAATTTCAAAAAAATTTATTTACTATTTTAGTTATTTTATTTTTCTAGTGCTATTTTTGTGACAAAAACTTAAAAATGATTATTTAAGAGAATTGTCCTCAAATTTAAGTTACATCAATTACTCGTAGGAATACCATTAAAATCATGCACACTAATCTTAGTCGTAAGGATTGCATATGAGAGTTGATGTTTTGTAGCTAGAAGCATCGTAACCGTAATTTCCCCTTATATAAAGTCGTTTAGTCGATCTTTTTCGTTACAACTTCGAAGGTTATTGGTATACGACGTCGTTTAGACTGCACTATAAAACAACCTTTTGAATAGCAAGAAAAATCCTTCGTAATCCCGCCCAAATTTACAACGAACACTTTTCGCCGCCGACGATGACTGATAGGGCGAGACGGATCTGCGACGAACTTAAAGTTTGCAGAGAAGAAGCAATCTTTTATCTCGAAGGATTCGATTGGAACTTGGATGCAGCGATGGAGGCTTGTCGCAGCAAAACCTTGCAGTTACCGTCTCTCAAGGTTGAATCTCCGCCGGAGAAAGAGAAATCATCTCCGAAGGTTCTTTCGCCACTTCCATCGACGACCGGCTCGCAATCGAGAAACGAACTGATCGTACAGTTCTTCAATTTCGCTGTTGGATCGGATATACAAGATGCAACCTCTTACCTCGAGCGCAACGATTGGGATTTACAGCGAGCCGTTTTGCAATTCGGTAACGAGCGTCGTCCAACGCCTTTTCAAAGGAAGCTGAATCGGAAGCTTGGGAGGTTGAATTCGCAGCAGTACTTACATGATGAAACATCTGCGGCGGCGGAGACATTGGAGTTGATGCGGTGATTTACTGTTTCCAAGAAATTGGGTTTAGGGTTTACGATTTCTATCTTTCTGATTATAGGGTTTAGTGTTTTTCTTGATTTTTTTTGTGTGTTTTGACTGTTTGTGAGCTGGAGCATGATAAAGTCCTTTTCTTTATCTTGAGCAAAGGTTTCTAGATTATGATTGCGTCTCTTTCATGTCTGTACAGTAAAGAACAAGTGCCTAAAGCTACACCTCTAATGGTGTCATCTCAACTTAAGGTATCTTCTCTTTCTCTGCTCTGTATAATTCTGTCTTGCTGCTGTAGGGTTTAGTGTTTTCTCGATTTGTGTTCGCTTAAAACAAAACCTTGCAATGAATAACATACTACTCTTTTAGTTTTTACAGTATCTCTTGATGGTTTCTCTTTGAATTGCCATTCTCAGGTTCAAGAAAGTACAAGTCTTGTTCAAGATGGGGAAGAAAAACTTTCCCCCGTCAAGGAATTTGCTGAGACGCCGCCGTCAAGTATGAGTTCCAGTCAGCGGGAAGAGGAAAGTATCAAATCATTCTTCAAAGTGGCTATTGGAGCGTCTCGAGAAGCCGCGATCGCTTGCCTCAGTCACTGCAAGTGGAATCAAGACGACGCCATCAGTTATTTCTTTGGAGATTACACAGAAGCTACTCCTGGAACTGTATGTAACCTTCTGACTTGCTGTTTCTTGATGGTCTCTCTTTGAGTTGCCCTTCTCAGTGTTGATGCATATACTGCTTCCTTTTGTCCATTCAGATTCAAGAAAGTACAAGTCCCGTCCAAACCAGGGAAGAAAAACTTTCGCCCGTTAAAGAATCTGCTGAGGCGCCGCCGTCAAGTATGAGTTCCAGTCAGCTGCCGTATTCGCCTGAAGAGCAACTGTCTCAGTTGAAAGAGGAAATTATCAAATCATTCCGCGATGTGGTTATTGTAGCGTCTCGAAAAGCCGCAAAAGCTTGCCTCAGTCACTGCAAGTGGGATCCAGAAGACGCCATCAGTTATTTCTTTGGAGATTACACAGAAGCTAATCCTGGAATTGCGTGGTCTCAAGCAGATGTATGTAACCTTCTGTTCCTCTGCACTTTCTTACTATGGTCCTGCTTGTTTTCTCAAATCTTTGACCTCAAACCAGAACGTGGCATTGATGATCATAACTCATAAGAGGAGTTAAAATTATATTATGTCTTGATGATCTTCCTTTGGATTGACTAGCCTTCTCCATTTCACATTCTGAATATATGTGTTGAAGGGTAAGGCTGTTGACAGAGATTCAAGCACAGAGTCACTCGAAGAAGCTAAATCTCATGTGAAGGTAGTTTGTTGTGTATGATAAAAGCTAAAGCTCAAAACATAATCTTCTCTGTGTTTTCGTAAAAAAAGAAAGGAAATGTTGATGTGTACACTGCTTGCATTTCTACATCCAGATTCAGGAAAGTTCAAGTCCTACACAAACTAGGAAAGATTCACGTACGAGTTCGAATCAGCTGCAGAGTTCGCGGGAGCAACATTCTCAACTGAATGATGAACTCATCAATTCATTCGTCGAACTCGCTGATGGAGTAGTTACACGAGACGTTGCAACCGTTTACCTTACACTGAGCAATTGGAATGTAGAGAAAGCCTTCTCCTGTCTATTGGAAGAAACATCATCGCAGGTTCAGGCTTCACATGGTTCCCCAAACAAAAATTACTTGGAAGAAGACGAAACCGGGAGCTCTTCTAGGTAAATCAGTAAATGTTCGTTTCTAGAGTATGCTTAGTATGCTTACATATCTAAACTTTTGTGCAGTTCGAGTAATGCTGACCCGACCGAGACAGGAGCTGTTCCAGAAGATGCATCGTCTCAAGTGGTTGTATGTAACCTTCTGTTCCTCTGCAGTTTCTTTCTATGATACTTCTTGTTTTCTCAAATCGCTGAATGTTTTTTTACTTTCACTTTCTGAGTATTGTGTGTTCGTCTTCTCGATATGAACAGGAAAATGTAAAGGATAAGGATGTTGAAGAAGATTTAGGCACGGAGTTATCCCCTGTTCCTATTACCACTACTACTACAATAGAACTAGAAATCATTTTGGACGTTGGTGGATCTGGGATACAGGTTTGGATTCCTTTTAGATCAGACCAAACCGTCAGAGACATCCGCAAGAGGATTGATTGGTTTAGACCAAATGACAAGAGAGACTACTACTTGAAGTCTGATACTGGAGTAGAGTACAGAGATTTGGATACAACAGTGCACATCATTACTTCTGGTTCTCGTGGTTCTACAATTCTCCATCAGTTGTACTCCTCTTAGATTTTTGGTTTGGTACAGTTTCCATTGATTGCTGACAGAGAGATGTATATGACTTTAGAAAGGATTTTTTCCTTGTTTGTATAAAAGAGGAAAAGCAGAACGGAGCAGCTTTGTACTTGTTTCGGGATAGGAACTCGTTTAGGAGAGAGGTCGTCATACTATAGCTTTGAATCCTTTGATTATGTACAGTTACTACTTACTACGATTGATGAAACATAGAGAGAATTGAAACAACCCTTGTGTCTCCTCTGTTCTTGTGTGGTTAGTGTATTCTTGTTTTGATTCTCCATTTCGTTTACGGTTAAAATACTCTCATTTGCTGTACTCACTTTGTAGCACACCGTATCATTGTCCTCAACCCAAATCAGTGACAGTCTTTAGAACAGAGATGTACTGACATCCCTCTGCTGTTTCTGGTCCATGCACAAATAATATGAATACAAACTTAATTGCAAAAGAACATAACAAAAAAAAAATATATACAAAAAACTGCTTTGTTACTAAACCATAAATGGCTCGACAAAGATTCATATATCAAAACAATACAAACGCAGGTTCAGGCTTCATAAGAAGGTGAAACCGGGAGCTCTTCTAGGTAAACCACTGAACGTTGGTTTCTAGAGTATTAATCTCTCTCCTTCTCTTTCAGGATCGCTAAACTTGTGCAGTTCGAGTAATGCTGACCCGACCGAGACAGGAGCTGTTTGATGCATGCAGCTCATCTTGGAATCTTGACAACTCGGTTTAGTAAACCAAACCGAGAGCTTGACGTTTTCTTTTTTCTTTTTTTTCTTTTTGCAACGGTTTTAGTTTTCCTTTATTATTTGTTTTTTTTTAGTTAATATAGAGATAGTGTTCCAAAAAAAAAAAAAAAAGTTAATATAGAGATAAATCCTAATCGTTAGTTGATAAGCTTAGGTCGGTAAGTCTTTATATAGGAATCTACCATATCTTTGTAAACACACCTTTTATTGAATATTATCAAGAGCTTTTAAGTTCTATCTTCATTAACAAATTTATTCAATGGCTCCAAGGCGCCGCACAAACCAAGCTGCAACGGATCAACCAATGAATGAGTGGGAGGAGTTGAGGAGAACTCTACTAGTTATGCAAGAAAACATTCAAGTTACAATCCATAACTCGATCCGCGAGCTAGCCGAATCAGTGTATCTCCAGCAACGTCGTAGGAGACAACCTTCTGAGGATGGATCAACCGAAGCGGATGGTACACCGTCTGCAGAAGAAGAAGTACAACATCGGGGTAATAGGTTTGATCAGGGCCGTCTCGTATTATTTTTGGGTCCTGTTCAAAAAATATTAATGAAATATTTAACAATATAATAAAGTAGTTTTAAAAGTTTATATATTTATTTTATATATATTTGAAATCTCTTTTGAAAATATAAACTCTAAATTTAATAAGATGTTTAAAAATTTAAAGTTTTATATTATTACTTATATATTTATATTTAAAAAATCTTAATTTTGTTTATAGATTTTGATTCGGGCCCTGTTCGACCGCTCAACTTGCATGTGCTGTTAGACGGTCCTGGGTTTGATCGTACCACTATGTTCACAAGACTACAAAACTTACGCCAAGGATCTCGAACCGTAGATGAGTATGCGGAGGAGTTTTCTTTGCTTCTTACTCAAGATATCTTAGAGAGTGAGGTGCAATTGGTGTCGCTGTTCATAGGAGGTTTACGACCTCAACTGCAGAATGCAATGTCACAGTTTTACCCTTTGACTGTTGCGGAGGCTCATCGTCGTGCGGTTGCAGTTGTTCCAGAAGATGCATTGTCTCAAGTGGATGTATGTAACCTTTCTGTTCCTCTGTACTTTCTTAATATGGTATTGCTTGTTTTCTCATACATGCTAAATGCTTTTCCTTTGTGGAGCTTTTTTTTTTTTGTAACACCCTTTGTGGAGCTTAGTTACATGCATTTTTAATATTCTCTTTTTTGTTTTTTGGATGGTCAATGTTGTTTTGCGTTTCACCTTTTTGCCTTCTGAGTATTACGTTTTGTCTTCTGGTCATGTGAGCAGGAAAATGTGAAGGATATTGAAGAAGATTTAGGCACAGAGTTATCCCCTGTTCCTATTACTACTACTACAATAGAACTAGAAATCATTTTGAATGATGGTGGATCTGGGATACAGGTATGGATTCCTTTTAGATCAGACCAAACCGTCAGAGACATCCGCAAGAGGATTGATTGGTTTAGACCAAATGACAAGAGAGACTACTACTTGAAGTCTGATACTGGAGTAGAGTACAGGGATTTGGATACAACAGTGCACAGCATTACTTCTGGTTCTCGTGGTTCTACAATTCTCCATCAGTTGTGCTCCTCTTAGATTTTTGGTTTGGTAATGTTTCCATTGATTGATGAAACATAGAGAGAACTGAAACAACTGTTGTGTCTCCTCTGTTTCTTCATTATACTTTACAAAACAGACCTCTCTTATATGTGCCATCGTTTTCATTCGGTTTATCCCGTCCAGAGGTTGTAGAAAACATACGAAGAAGTACGGGAACTTAAATTGCAAAGAACATAATAAAATAAGATGATTTTATTACTAGACCATACATGGCTTGACAAAGATTGCAATATCAAGTGAGTAAACCAAAACAATACTAACGGCTTAACTTGACTAGCCACTTTGGCTTGTATGAAGCAATCACTTGACCTAATGCCAATCCAAACAACACTCCAGGAGCATATCCTATAGCCACTGCTTTCCAGCTCAACATACCTCCTTCTTCTTTGTCTTCTTGATCAACATCTTGTATTGGCTGAGTGTGGAGGCAGCTTTCCTGGAGAGGAAGTCCACAAAGACCTGCATTCCCTTCAAAGGAAGATTTAGGTTGTCCAGTAATTTGTGTTCCTTGTGGTATTTCACCAGTGAGTTGGTTATGTGACACATTTAGATACGCCAAAAACGTCAGGGCCTTGAGTTCATTAGGAATAGTCCCAGAGAGGTTGTTTCTTGACAGGTCTAGTGACGCGAGCTGCGTAAGATTACCCAAAGACAGAGGAATATGACCTGTAAATGCGTTGTTCGATAAGTTGAGTGCTATCAATGTCTTCAAGAGACCAATGGATTCAGGAATCTCTCCTTCAAGTTTATTCCCTGAAAAATCTATGGTGGCATAGGAACTAAGGACCTTCGCCTGCTCCATAACAAGACCTTTGTATCTCAAATCTATAGCATCTTGGTAAGTATAGTAACCATTTATGGAAAATGAATTATCCTCTTCATATCCCATGTATATACTCCCATCTTCACTTATCTGGAGTGATGATGCTTTCCAGTTCACAAAATAGTTTGATGGCAAGCTTCCAGTGAAGTTGTTGTCTGATATTTCAAATATGTGCAGCTGAGGAAATGCGAGAGGATCTTGATCAGGAGGAGAGATAGGACCATAAAATCTGTTTGAACGGAGGATAAGGATTTGCAAGTTTGGTAAAGCCTTGAGCCAGAAAGGAAATGCGCCTTCGATTTTGTTGTTCGCAACATCTAGAAACTTGAGAGATGAGCAGTTTAGAAGAGACCTTGGAAGCTTTCTAGTTAGTTGATTGTAGCCAACATCAAATGTCCGAAGCGAAGAACCGGTATGGAACATGTCTGGGAGACTTCCTTCTAAATTGTTCTTTCGGAGAACCAAATACGTCAAGTTACTCAAACAGCTAGGAACTGAACCGGTGAAACTATTGTAGGATAGATCAAGAACCATAAGAGAGCTGCGGCTGCACAGTGAAAGAGGTATGTTCCCTGTGAAACTATTTCCCCAAGCAGACAAGGATACAATAGAGAGTGGCAGATTAGGAAGTGCTCCTTTGAAACTGTTTGAAGCCAATATTAATATCTGCAGAGATGAATTTACCAAAACTTCCGCTGAACCTTCGAAACCATTAAAAGAATTGTTTGACAAATCCATTGAACTCAGGCGAGGAAGTTCCCACAACCATGCAGGGACTTTTCCTTCAATTACGTTCTTGGACATGTCTATATGCTGCAAGTCTCGAAGGGTCTTTAAGATGCTTGGGAACTCAGTGATGTTGCAGCGGGACAAGAGCAAGAATCCAATGCTCAGTGGGATGCTTGCATCTGAATTTAAACTGGCTGGTGATATGCTATTACCGGATAGGTCAAGGGAGAACAAAGACTTGAGAGATGATACAAATGTTAACTCAATTGGGTAGCTTGTGTTTAGGAAAGAAAGGCCGAGACGAATGAGGTTGGTGAGTTTTGAGATAGGCTCTAGGATTTTTCCTTCAAAATGGTTGTCCCCGAGGAACATGACCTGGAGGCTAGATGAAGTAGATGAGTTAGGTACTTCAAAAGATCCTGCAAGGTTGTTCCCACGTAGATCAAGATATCCCAAGGAAGGTATAATGAGTAGAGAAGAAGGAATGGTTCCAGTGAAGTGATTATAAGAAAGATCCAAATCATGGAGGTTGGTTAGATTATGTACAAGTGGAAAACTACCAGTGAGCTCATTACTGTCAAGGAACAAACGGGTTAACGAAGTTAGGTTACTAATTGTGGAAGGAACTTGACCAAAGAAGCCATTTTTATAAAGAGTCAACACCTCTAGTTTTTTGAAATTGCCAAATTGGGAAGGGATTGGAGAAATGAAGTTGTTGAAAGCAAGGTTAAGTGTAATGAGTTGGTGCAACTCAAAGAGACTACTGTTGGGATTCAAAGTTCCTGAGAAGTGATTACTGGAAAGATCTAAATAGGAGAGCTTACTTAGATACCGCAAAAATGGGAAACTACCAGTGAGTTCATTATGGGAAAGGCCCAAGTAGGAAAGCATGGTTAGGTTATTAAATGAGGAAGGGACTTCACCTATGAAACCATTAGAGGAAAGAGATAAAACTTCTAATTTGTTGAGATTGCCAAACTCGGAAAGGAATGAAGATGAGGAGAAGTTGTTGCCAGAGAGATCAAGGTAACGCAGTTGATGCAGCCTGAAGAGGCTACTGTTTGGTTTCAGAGTTCCACTGAGACAGGACGTGAGCTGTAGCTTGGTCACCGCACCCGTGGAGTTATCGCACCAGACTCCATTAGAATTGTCACTATGGTTGCAACCACGAGTCTCAAACTCGTTCTTGAACAGCGTAAAGGCTTGACTCTGGCGGGGATGACAACCAACAAGACCAGGGACAAGATCATCTATACGCAAGAAGCTTGAAGGGGAGACACAACAGAGTAAGAGCAGAGAGATGAAATGAAAACTCACAAGCGATCCCGACATGGTTGTCATGAAATCCTTCTAAGAATAATGATTTTGTTTATTAAAAGAGAGAAAATAAAAACTTGGTATAACTGAAGATGTGGTTGGCATTAGAACACATACAGAAGAAGTTAGAGCTATATGAGTCTTTATGTCGGGGCCACTCCAACAATGAAAAGTTGACTGTTCAAACGTAATCACATCTCGTTAACAAGTTCAAAGGACGGTAGCTTGAACTTTTGGTTTGTTTATAAATTGTCAAATTTCAAAGTTAATGTGGGCAGGGGTCAAAGTAATTATTTGGAAGCTGAAAAGTATGCCTAAGTGTCCAAGCTCAAAATAACAAGTGGCATGAACATTTGTTGGGTTTGTGGATTGTTCAGTTTTCAAAGTTAGTGACGAATCAACATGTGACCACGTAACGTTATTGCTAATTAAAAAATTATCTATATCGGAATATATTATGTAATGATGTTTGACCAAAACACCTCCGCCGTGTAAGCAAAGAATCTGAATCCAAACATAATGTGAATGTATCCGTAATCTTTCAGGATATTACAGAAATGTTTATTGCAAAAACTTCTTGAGCAAAAGATTGGAGGTCTCAACGAGAAGCCATCAATTGAATGCATGTCATGAGATGATCAGCAAGATTACATGAGCATAAAATGAGATGACCTATATCATACGTACCCAATAATGCCCTTTTGGTGGGTGTGGTTGCAAGAAGACTATCTGAGGAGCAAAAACTAGAAGATGTAAGTTTAGTTGCAACATATAAGATATGTTACAAAAATGTGGTTTTATCTTGCAACCATCTGGACATTTCCATACATATATCCAGAGTTCTGTATGGGTTTTTGATGACATAAATCAAATAAGATTAATATTTTAAGTAATTTACTAAATATTTCTGTACATTATTTTAATAGATTTTTTTTTTCCAAAATATATGGTTTATTATTTGAATAAATCTGTAACATGCATACAAATATAATCTCTACTATAATAATACTTATTTTATTTTTATCAAAATTTTTAAATAAATAACAATAGATGAAATAGAAGTGATTCTAATGATATTAATTAATAATGCTTTAACTTCAGGAACAATATGTTATCTATCACATTGCTTAAATCGGTTATATATATTCGTTGGAGGTTAGAAACGGTTTCTTCTTCCCGCCTGTTTTGTATACTTACCATTTTACCCCTCGCGTTTCGACACCGAGACAGTCACTATAAAACGACGCTGTTTCAGCAAGATGATTGTATCCCGCCTCTTCTTAGCAAATCTTGTGACGAAGAAGACGACGATGGCTGATCCTTTGAAACAAATCTGCGACGAACTAGGAGTCTGCAAAGAAGAAGCGTTATTCTACCTCGAAGGATTCCGATGGGATCTGAACGCAGCGATGGAGGCTTGCCGCAGCAAAACATTACCGTCGCCGGAGAGAGAGAGAACCGCGGCGGAGGAAAGCAAGAGAAACGAGCTGATCGTGAAATTCTTAGAAGTTGCTATTGGATCTTCTACAGACGACGCAAGATATTACCTCAGCCGCAGCAATTGGAGCATAGAACATGCCGCCGCCTCTTTCTATGATCATACTGAGAAGAAGTCGAAGCCGATGCCGTTATCACACGAAGGTCATACTGCGCCGAGGTCCTCAGGGAATGAAGGATCTGACTTGATACAGGACGTTTTGAGTAAAGTGCCGCAGTTTCATAATGCCTCGATGGATCTCAGAATCAGGGGCCCTTCTTCTGCTAGGTCATCATTTCTTGATTCCGGTTCAGCGTATCTCTATGTTCTTGTTTTAGGTTTAGCGTGTCTTTGTATTATTGGTTTAGGGTTTAGCGTGTCTTTGTGTTATTGGTTTAGGGTTTAGCGTAACTTTCTGTTCTTGGTTTACGGTTCGGCGATAACCGCGTTGATTTGATCTTTGTTGCTGGTGACGATGATATCTACAGTGGAGCGGATGGTGTTGCGGAGAGGTCGAAGAAACTGGAGCTTCCAGAGGAATATGCGAAAAGCGTTATGGTCCTAACGTGCGATTCCAAAGCTGAAGGTGGATCTTGCCATGTGTATTTGATTGGCACTGCTCATGTTTCTGAGGTCTGTCTTCTTTTAAAAATCGAAACTTTGTGACTCCCATTGCAAGATTCGAGCTTTACGTCAACAACATTGATTCTTTTTTTTTTTTTTGGTTTTATAGGAATCATGTCGAGAAGTTGAAGCTATAGTCAGCTACATGAAACCAGAGGTTCTTCTTCTCCTTTACAGACAGTGAGCTCTTTTGTTTATGTCTTTCTATCTCTTTAAGTACGTGTCTGATGGTATTTGCAGGTCGTCTTCGTGGAGTTGTGTGCAAGCCGATTGTCTATTCTTACACCTCAGGCTGTCAAGGTTCCGACCATGTGGGAAATGATAGACATGTGGAAGAATAAACACAACCCATTCGGAATAGCCTACGGATGGTTTCTCGCAAAGGCATGCTGATGCTTCCTCTGTTTTAGATCTTCTTTGATGATGATAGCTTAAGATTTTCTCACAATTAATTTAGTCTTTTTTTTTAATGTTAGATCGCCAGCAAGCTTGATGTTTTGCCTGGTGCTGAGTTTCGTGTGGCATATGAAGAAGCAGTCAAATATGGTGGCCAGGTTATTCTAGGTGATCGTCCTGTGCAGGTGATTCAAATAACATGTCTTCATAGTCTTAAACCTTTCTCTTTTAAGTAATCTTATGCTTGTTGGAAGCAGATCACGTTAAAGAGAACATGGGCTAAAATGCCTCTTTTGCACAAAGTAAAGCTTCTGTTCGGCTTAGTGTTTCAAGCTGTCTTTCTACCAAGCCCTGAGGAACTTGACAAGACGGTAAACAAGTCCTTTCTCTTTTAAAAGGTTATGTGATTCGATTCAGTCAAGTGTTAATTGCTTTGTATGACCTTTTAGTTGAAAGCTGTGAACGATGTGGATATGTTGACATTGGTGACTCAAGAAATGAGCAAGGAATTTCCATCTCTCATGGATACACTTGTGCATGAGAGGGATAAGTTAGTATTTGTATTCCTCCTTTCTCTCTCTATATAAAGTTTTATCAGATTAGTTTGATCGCTTTCTCTTACAAATTCTTGTTATCTTTTTTTTTGCTAATGTTGGCATTATGTTAACTCAGGTACATGGCATGTATGTTGTCAAGAGTTGCAAGTGAGCATGGTTCGGTGGTGGCAGTTGTTGGTAGAGGGCATCTTCAAGGGATCAAAAAGAACTGGGACCAGCCTATAAATGTTAGTCAACAATCTTCTTTTCAATCTCTTATACATACTAACAGAACTGAGGGAATCAATTATTGTGCTAATGGTATTGCAGATGAAGGATCTATTGGAGATACCGACTAATAAATCAGTTTTTACTGTAAAGAATGTTCTGAAATCTCTGGCCATTTTAGTCGCCGGGGCAGCCATAGTTTCCCGCATTTATCTTGCAAGCACAAGTTAAAGAATCTCTCAAGGCAGGCAGGCAGGGGGAGTTTCTCATGAGTCCTGGACAATAAAAGTTAGGCTTAATAACAAATGATTTACATTGAATCTTCAGCAACTGTTATAATCTTTGCTGTCATGATTTTTTACTTATTTTTGATTTGTTTTTAGTCTCAGCTTGTCTCAAATTGACCTTAAGTTAATTGATTTATATGTAAAATATTTGCTAGGTACATACATGAACTATAAACCTACATATAACTACACATCCATATAAGATTAAGTATCACAAACCACATGAAATATATGGTGTACAATGTTAATCTTGCTCTCGAACACCAGTTTGTTTCTTGCCTTCCATATATTCCACAGCACCCAAGGCCACAAAGGAGATACTACTCCTGTAGGCGGGAGTGTTTTATATCCAGGGCCCTCCTTCAGTAGTTCCAGAAAATTAGCCGTCGCAGCAGAAGGCCTCTGAGTGCTTGGTAGTAAGCTCCAAACCTCTTCTGCAAAAGAACATTTTAGAAACAAATGGTTATCATCCTCTGCTGCTCCACAATGTTTGCAACTGAACCTTTGTACTCCTCTCCTTTCAAGGTTTGCACTAACAGGAATGGCCTTCCTAATCACTCTCCAAATGAAGTCCTTTATCTTAGGAGCAGTTTCGACATTCCAAATGTGTTTTAGCCAGTTAACTGAGCGTTCAAAATCAGAAGGTTGGTTACATTCAGTCATTCCGATACCATACCCTGTTTTTGTTGAATATTGTCCCGATTTCTCCGGTAACCAAAGGAGGGTGTCCTCTACTGGAACTGAACTGGTTTTTATACTCAAAATAATATCCTCATACTGAGGTAGTAGGCTTTGTATCTTTGCGCGGTCCCACTTGTTGGTAAGAGGGCAGAGAAGCTCACAGACTTTCAGGGAATGGCTCGCCAATGTCGCAGGTCCAAGGGGCTGTCTCGGATCTTTGAAAGATATCCAGGGGTCGTTCCAGATACTGACTGACTCCCCGTTGCCTATCATCCAACTGAGTCCCATTCTTAGGATATTCCTACCGACTAAAATACTTCTCCAGCCATGAGAAGCTGTCGTCGGTGAGGGACAGTCGAGAAAAGTAGAATTTCTAGCATACTTTCCAAGCAAAACTCTCGCAAGCAGAGACTGAGGATCTTTAATCAAACGCCATCCTATCTTAGCTAAGAGAGCATCATTGAACATTTCAATGTCCCGAAAACCTAAGCCTCCCGCGTACTTTGGTCTCGCCATTGTTATCCATGAAACCCAACACATCTTTTTCCTTCCCGGATTAGCGTCCCACCAAAAGCGAGTGAGAAGAGATTGGATCTGCTTGCATAACGAGGTTGGCAGCTTGAAGCATGACATTGCGTAACAGGGCATGGCGGCAAGAACAGACTTGAGCATAATCTGTTTCCCGGCCCCTGAAAGGAACTTTGTTGTCCAGCTATGAGATTTTTGTCTAATCCTGTCTACAATAGACGCAAAGATATCTCGTTTTCTGCGGCCAAAATGTTCAGGGAGACCAAGGTATTTACCTATCCCTCCTTCCGCCCAAATCTCCAGTGAAGCTTTAACTCTTTCTCGTACCAAGCCTGGTGTTTTGGCAGAGAAAGTAATCGCCGATTTCTGGGGGTTAATTTTCTGGCCCGAGACCTCCTCATAGTCAGCAAGAATCTTCAGTAAGGTAGTCACACAAGATGGTTTTGATTTGCAAAAGAACATGGTATCGTCGGCGAAGAGGAGATGGTTTATCGGGGGGCTTCCGCGCGCGACTTTAATTCCCGGTAATGACCCATCGATCTGTCCCTTCTCGCACATCGCAGAGAGAACTTCCGTGCATAAAATAAAGATATGAGGTGATAACGGATCTCCTTGCCGTAATCCCCGAGATGGTTTCACATACCCTTGTGGGGATCCATTAATTAAAAAACTGTAGGACACTGATTCGATGCAACTCATGACCCATGCTATCCAACGCGCATCAAAACCCAGCAGCTTTAGGACTTCTCTAACAAAACCCCATTCTATTCTATCGTATGCCTTACTCATGTCTGTTTTCACAGCCATGGAGCAATATTTCTTGGCCTCTGAAGTACGTAGATAGTGAAGTGTTTCATGGGTGATAAGGACGTTGTCCGTGATAGCTCTTCCCGCTACAAAAGCCGACTGAGTATTGGAGATAAGCAGCGGCAGTAGTGGTTTTAACCTCCGGGTAAGGATCTTAGCAATGATCTTATAATGGGTGTTGCATAACGCAATAGGACGGTAATCAGCCACAGATTTTGGACCCGTAATCTTCGGTATGAGTCGGATATGGGTTTCATTCTGCTGTGGGTGCAAATGGTTAGTGGTAAAGAAATATTTGATATCCCGTACCACATCTGCGCCCACGGTGTGCCAATAGGCTTGGTAAAAGGTAGCTGGAAAACCATCAGGCCCGGGGGCCTTGCCTCCATTAATCGAATTTACTGCTTCTTTTATTTCCGAATCGCTCGGTATACTTGTAAGCTTCTGGTTCATTTCTGGTGTTACCTTGCAGGTAAGCAGGCCACGTAGCTGGGAGAAAGAATTATTCCCATTCGAGGTGAAAATCTGATCAAAGTACTCAGTGATAACTCGGGTAATGTCGTGTTCCTCATATACTGCTCCTCCTTGTGCATCTTCTAATACTGGTATGGAATTAATTGTTCTTCTGGTCCTGGTAGCAGCATGGAAGAATCCAGTGTTTCTGTCCCCTTGTTTAAGCCATTGTATCCGGCTTCTTTGCTGCCAAAAGTGTTCTTCATCTAGATAGGCCTTGTGCAGATTATCTGTGATTTCTCCTATGCGGTCAGGGTCTGGTGAGTCACTAGACAGGGCCAACTCCAGGGCCTCCTGGTTGAGTTTAATGAGCAAGTTGCTTTGAATCTGTTGCTCCTTTGTCCATTGTATAATACCTCGTCTGCATGCATTTAATTTCAGGATCACTGAATCCAATGGGGAATTATTCCAAGCTTCATCAATAACCTTCGATACTTCTTCCTTCCCTACTAGTGATCTGTTGAACCGAAACAGACCTCTAGTTTTCCTTCTATTTGAATTGAAGTAAGAGAGTACAGGTCGGTGGTCAGAGCCCTCAAATCTGAGATAACGACATCGTCCCATGGGATATGTTTCTGACCAAGCACAATTCACCAGCGAACGATCCAGTCTTGATCTAATGAAATGGGTGTATCTGTTTCCACGCCATGATAGTTGATCCCCGGAGTGTTTAAGGTCCCATAAACCATTTTGGGCCACAAAAGACCTAAACACCGAGAAAGAACCTTCTAGTCTTGGCGGTCCTCCCGCTTTCTCCGCATTTGAAAGGATCTCATTGAAACCGCCAGTGATCATCCAAGGGACATCACGCCCCATTCCCACTGTGCTTAGCTTACTCCAAAAAGGAGCTCTGTTTTCCGCAGCCGGTGGTCCATAGACAAAAGATACAAATGAAGTAACTCCCTTGTACACGACCTGAGTGTCGATTAGGTTAGGAGAGGATTCTAAGACAGTGATGTCAACCTCATCATTCCACAGCAGTGCTAAGCCACCACTAAGTCCCACAGGGGGAACCGAAAAATAATGAGAATAATGGAAACTTTGCACCTTTTGATTAATGAATTCATCTCTGTTTTTTGTTTCCATTAGGAACATTATATTAGGAGCCATATTTCTATGGAGCTCCTTTAAACGCCGGATTGTCAGGACGTTCCCGATTCCTTGACAATTCCAGCTTAATATGGCTAAGGAAGCTGATTTGGAAGGGGCCGAAAATCCACCCCTCCTCTCGTACTGCCCGGTATAAACACCGTAGTTGGCTGACTAGTCGCTGCTCGCTGCCTGCTCGTGCCTGCCTTATTACAAGGTAGATTAGCATCTTTGTCTGTAACTAGCATTCGTCTCGCTGTAACAGAGGAGCGAGCTATAGCTGGTTTCCTGAGGTTGAGTCCTTGTCGGGGGCTTCTAGCTATTCGTTTCTTGACTGGAGTTTTTGCCACTTTTCTTTTAGATACCCCTTTGCTTTGAGTAGCAATCGGTATGGCTTGTCTCCTGGATGAAGTCTCCCCCACCTTTGCTCCAAGACGTAGAGATGCAGATAGTCTAGTTTGGGGAGGGTCATCAATGGGCTCCATCTCAATCTCCTGCTCCATTTGGTTGTTAGTAGCATCCAAGCTTCCAGTACCATGGTCTCCATCCAACTCATCTCTATGTATGGGTTCAGATATACGCTCCAGAGCTGGTCTCCGATCTCTGGAGCCGGAGTTTGTACCTCCATTACCCAGAGGGGATCCTAAGCGGTCGCGGAGGGAGCGAGTCGAATTATTTCCCTCCAGCGGGCTCGAGTCTGCCAGTCTCCCTGCTTGATTTGTTGGGATGATCCCCGTAGTAATCCTTCCATCAGCTTGCCTAGGTGGTGTGCGATGGGAAATTGAGGAACCCAAGCTATGGTTACTCCTTTCTCTAACTCGATATTGAAGCATCGGAGTATTGTTTCTGTGATAAGATCCCTTTGATCGAGCAGTTCTAGAGGAGATAGAGAGTTCTCTTCGGGGTTCATCCCGTCTGCTTTGGTATCCTCCAACATCTTCCCTCTCCCTCCTGTTATGTGGATAGTTATCCTCTGATTGTCTAGTAGAAGGCCTGAACTCTTGAGGTCTTCTGTATCCACGTCTATCGTCATGACGTTTCTTTTCAGCTTCTATCCTTTGCAGCGCTATCCTCTGAGTAATTCCCAAAACTCTCTCATGCGGCGTCGGAGTATTGAGTGGTCGATGTGGGCAGTCCTTTTCCTCATGGAACATGGAAAAACAAGTAAAGCAGTGTTTCTCTATTTTGATATATTCGAACTCCACTTCAGTTACTTCATCCGTAGGCAATTGAATATCCATCTTCATAACCAGTGGTTTTAGTCCGTTTACCTCCACTCGAATCTTTGCTTCTTTCGCGTCTCTGCTTACGCAAGAGCCAAGCTCCTTCCCAATAGTATTCATAGTAGCATCAGACCAAAAGTGGAGGGGAACCCCATGGATTCTCACCCAGAAGGTAATATTGGCTGGAAAGTGTTCTGACACTATTGGTTCCCATCGTTGGAGTAGTAACATCCATCGTTTGTAGTGGTATGGTCCTTTCTCGAGTACTTGGAGGAGATTGGATTCAGTTTCGAATTTGACTTGGAACTTGTCCAGACCTAAGTCTCTTCCAACTATTCTTCCTTCCAGATTCCACACCTGGGCCATGAAGTCAATAACCGCTCGAGGTTTTTGCAGCACAGGGTTTGTTACTCTTCCAATAATCGTCAACCTGTTTGCAGCAATGAGATCTTCGTTATCATTTCCTGGTATTCTCACCGGAGGTCGTTTCGTAGCAGCATCAGGGGGAGCCGTCCACTTTTCCTTCTCCGAACTGGTATAACGTCGCGCCATATAGATGTCGTGTAGTGGAAACAGAGTAGTTCTAGATGACAAGAAAGAGTCTTCTTTGAGCTTTAATAACGAGATTTTACCGGTAGCAATAAATGTAGCAAGGTTATAGCAACCCAATCCTTAGAATCTTAAACAGCTTAAGGAGTAAGATATGCTCTGCGTAGAGGAAGGTCGTCGGAAGACATTTACAGGTGGTAGATGTTTCCCGGTGAACTTGCACGGCGAGGACGGTCCCTCCGACCCGGGCCGGGGGAAGAACCCGGTGGGTTTAAGAGCAGAGTCTGCTTGTATCCAGCGAATACTTCCCAGAAGGGGAACAATTTGAAAAAAGCAGAGTGTTTGCAGAAGATCTAATCCAAAACCGGAAATTGACCGTCGGTTAAAAGAAAGATATGGTAAAAGTCAAGCTGGACAAGGCCCAATCTTAATTATCGTGCCTGAGAGCTTTTTACTACCTTGTTCATCTTAGTTTATTTAATGTTTTTACACATCCATATAAGATTAAGTATCACAAACCACATGAACTATATGGTGTACAATGTTATATGATTAACATACAACACTTTAGTTAATTAATTAACACATGGTCATATGTTTGCTAACCATATTAGTTTTACCATTTTTCATTTATATTTGTTTTTTTTTCTCATTTTTTCTCATTCATCCGTTGTTCCACTGACTACCTAACCGAATATCATGCCAAATTCAATAGAATATCACGTATAGACACATAGTGTTATAACAGACACACACACACAATGACACACACAAGACCCAACTACACATCAAGTTACCATCATGAATTTCTTATTTCCCTCGAAGTCCTTTTTACAAGCATATTCAGCAACTTGCACTCTTCGCTCTATATATATGGCTCTAAATACATTACGCATTGTGAAATCAAAATACTTTTGTTTCCCATAAACATAAAAGCCTTTTTTTATTTTTGTAAATATGATAGTAACAATTGTCTCATACACCCAAGAATTCACCATGGAAATCAACGAACAAGAACCTGTGTTGGACATTAAGAAACGTTTAGGACAGTTTCTTCAGATCCCAACATCATCTTTAACACTCTTTGTCTCTTGTTGGGAACTCCTCGATGGTCTCGACATTGATGACTACCCAATCATCTCACAGGGCACCAGAATCGACCTCACCGTTACTCCCCTTTTCACCTCACCTCCTTTTACTAACCCCGCAGTTAAAAAAATCCACGTCACCGTCAAGTTCCCCTCAAAACAGTTCTCCATCGAAGTAGACAGAACCGAAACGGTAACTTTAACGTTTTCTCTCACACCTAATTACAGTTACTTGATTCACAAGTTCATGTTTTATGTAGGTAAGTAGCTTGAAGGACAAGATACACATTGTGGAGAACACACCTATAAAGCGAATGCAGTTATACTTCTCTGGAATCGAGCTAGCTGACGATTTTCGAAACCTAAACGAATATGGAATCGGAGAGTTGTCGGAGATTGTCGTGTTTCTCAAGTCAATCAACCGAGCTAAAGACGTTGCTCCGGTGAGGAAACTATGTTTCTTGGTACAGACGTCATCGAGTTTATTTAACGGTGCAAGAATCCCAGTAGAGATTAAGGATTCTTGTACCATCTCGGAGATGAGAGAAGGGTTAGAAGCTAACAAGACGTTGCCAAGAGACGAGTATATATTCGTACACAAGCAACGGATTATGCGAGAGAAGTGTAGTCTTCGGTGGCATGGTGTTGAAAATGGTGACACTCTTTTTGTGTTTAAAGGATCTATTAGTCGTGGAGATTACTGAGATTTTGTGTTTAAGAACCAGTTGTTAGTTTTTTTAGTTACAACTTAAGAAACCGTTTCTTAATTTCTGCTAAGAACCCCACTTTAAGAATCTTCGGTTAATCATGTTCTAAAGTCCAAACAACCCAAGGATACACGGAAGATTTGCTAGGCCATCGTGGGTAAAGTGAGCATTTGGTGACAATTATTAAGAAGAGTTGAGACTGAGTTTGGGATCTGGGGTTGAAAAGTGGGAAGATGGATTCCCAATAATGTGAATGCAAGTAATATGAATCCAAACATAATGTGAGTGCAATTATTGGTAACCCTGCTGGATATTACATAAATCTTAACGTAAAAAAGATTGGATCAACAAGAAGGCATCAATATTGGAATGCATGTCATGAGATGATCAGCAAGACTACATGAATATAGCATGAGATGACCTATGTAAAACACTGCCCCTTTGGTTTGTGTGTTTGCAAGAAGACTCTTTGAGGAGCAAAAACTAGAAGATGTGAGTTTGGTTGCAACATATAAGATATGTTACAAAAAATGTGGTTTTGTTTTGCACCCATCTGGACATTTCCATACATATATCCAAAGTTCTGTTTGGGGGTTTGATGCCATAAATAAAACAGAAATAATATTTGAAGTAATTTACTAAATATTTCAAAAAAATAAAAAAATACTAAATATCTCTACACTGAAATAAAATGTGTTTGTATATTTTTGAAATAAAATGTGTTTTATTATTTAAATAAAACTGTAACATGCATACAAATATAGTCTTTAATATAATAATATTTATTTTAATTCTATCACAAAATTATTTTTTGAAACTTTAAAATAAAAAAACAATAGATTAAATAGAAGTGATTCTAATGATATTAATTAATAGTGCTTTAGCTTCAGGAACAATATGTTCTCTATCACATTGCTTAATCTATATATATATAAAAGGGTTTCATCCCACCAGAAGCTGCCACGTCATCAATCCGTGCGCTCTGGTGATGACACCTGTCCGTTTTTAATGAAACGCTGAGTTTCATTTGCTTGATCATGCCAATTCGAATGGGCTTATTTCTACATGTGCCTTCTAATTTATTTTGTGGGCTTATTTCCAAACGTGACTTTGATTGTATTTTGCATAGCCCAGTTTGATGACATCAAAGGATCGGCGTCGTTTTCTATTAGGTTGTCTAGACTTTGCTTGGTTACGCCGTCGCGAGTAAGCTCTGGCTCTAGGGTTACGATTCGTCTTCTTCCTCATAGACTGCGTTACGCCGATTACATAATCGTCTCTTTAAGCCCTCCTTGATTACATTGTCCACGATCTCCAATTATGTTCGTCACGCATCTATATAAAAAGGTCAGACCCATGTTTGCTTGAAATCATCTTAGCGACTAATTCCAACAAATAAACACTTTTATTTCCTTCGAAATGGCTAGCTCTCAAGTTTTCCTCTCCGATTTGAAGACCGGCAGGTGTTCCTCCACCATTGAAGTGAGGTTGCTTCGATTCTGGGAGGCGAGGAACGTTAGGCGAGGTGATGAACTCATGTTTGTCGACATGCTCTTCCTTGATTCGAAGGTCAGTATGTTCTTCAGATTCTGGGAATATTTAGTTTGTTCTTCCGGCGGGTTTTCAAATTACGATGCGTCTATGATCCCAACCATCGATTTCTTATATTATTGTGTAAGTTTTTCCGTCCAGCATATTGATTTCCGGTCCATTAATTTACTTTACACTTATCTTCCAGGCGACTTTTATGGGTGTCTCCGTCGCTGCTAGCCGTGTTCCGACATACGTACAACAACTAACAGCGGGATCATTGTACTCCGTCGCCGGTTTTGATGTAGCTCGGTGTTCGCCGAATTTTTGATTGTCTGATTCCTCTCTGTTGGTACGTTTCAATGATACCACCTCATTGAATGTGTTAACCGAACCGATTTCCCCACTGCCTGATGAGTGTTTCCGATTCCGTAATGATAGCGAGTTCTTTGGGCTAGCACACTCTAACACTCAACTCCCGGGTACTCTTTCTTTTAATTGACATTGTTACCACCCGGATTTATATTCGTTGTTCAAACTTCCACAGACCTCATTGGGGAGCTCACGGCGGTTAAGAGCACGGTTAGTGACATGCCGGGAGAGAAGAATCACTTGATGACAACTATCAAGATGGATACGTGAGTGATTATTTCTTTCTTAGCTATCTAGGAGATGAAAATTTTGTGTCTGTTACACATAACATTACATAAATATTGTGTTTATAATTGCAGGGGTGCGTCTGTGACGTTGAGTATGTTTGACGTGCATGCCGTTGCATTGCATAAGAGGCTGGAATCCATGAGTGGTGATCCAATGGTTATTGTTGCTACAAGTTTGAATCCCAAAATAGTTGGAGGTATTTGATTACTACCTCTTTGCATTTTAGCGTCCCGCTCCGGATATTACGTACAAAAGTTCAAGAGTTTGATAGGCGTCTCATCTACCATTGTCATGCAGGCCTTTTGTTTTTTAATGCAACTTAAGGGACACACATCTATTTCGATAAGGAGACTAATGCAGGGGAGGCCTTCTTTTACAAGTAAGTGTCATTCACCTTACACATATGTCGGCTCTTCTATTAAGCTCTACTGACGCAATGAAAACAACACATGTTGGTCACTGCGGTTACTGGGCTTCGATCATACGCTCCTCTTCTGAAAAAGCATGCCAAAGTCGAGCATCTGACTATATCTGAGCTTAACGACTTTGTCATATCTGCTCAATCTCAGGTAGTGCCACTGATCTGGCGGGTTATTAAAAAAAAAGGAAAAAATTATGGCTGACATCATTGCTTTGTTTCTGTTTTTCCATCGTCTAGGAAATTGACTTCATATGTTCTGGAAAAGTAACTGGCATCTAGATGGACAAAGGGTGGTGTTATGTTCCTTGCACTAAGTGTACCAAAAAACTGCAGCGCACAGTCTCGGCCTTTACGTGCGTGCATTGTGATAATCCGCACGCTGTTGGTGCTCTCCGGTATGTGATAATATGTTCTATACAAGTATTGATTCCTGTCGGCTTTACAAATATCCTACAACCGTGGTAGCATCTAACGTTTGCTCTTTGTTTATTTGCTGCAAGCTACCGTGTTGAGATGGGCGTCGCTGATGATACTGCTGAGGGAGTATTCGTTTGTTTTGATAGTGTGATGAGGAAGCTCCATAACCTCCAAGCAAATGAAGCTGGTCTCATGTTGGTAGGTATCGATTTTAGTTCCCATAATTGCTTGCACTACCTGTATATTAACGCAAGTGACCTTAAACTGCCAACTAGGCTGTAGAAGGTGTGAATCCTGAGGACACTCAGGTCGCTGCTTACATTTTGGACACGGAAGGTATGACCTATACATTCCAGGTCAGGGTTACTGCATACAATTTCATTACACACCATCAGACTTTCACCATCACACGTATCCTTAGCGAACGTGAGCGTGTACCCTTCCCTGATTTCGTTGAAAATGTGAGTGTTATGCGTTTTTGATTTTAACTCTTACATGCTGTGAATTAACATATATGTTATTTGATGTGACCAGGGAGGCAACAACGATGGGGACGACGGGCCAGGTGCTAACACAGCTCCTGCTAAGGCTGAAGCTGGCAGTAGCGGTCAGCTTTCAGCACCAGGTACGGGAGCCACCTTGCCTGCTAAAACATCGAAGAGGCCTTCAGTGAATGCATCATCCAAGGTGGTGAAGAAGGCATGCATCGGATAAGGCATCGGATCAAGCTACTCCCTCTTAATAATGCTTTGCATCGTTGTCTTATTTCAGATCCCGAGTGATCTATTTCTGTTATAGCTTTGTTTCGTTTTCTCTCTCCCTGGTGTTTCTAAACAGTTTGCAACTTCTGTTATTCTATCTTAATGGTTAGCCCTTTTAAGGTTTGTTTCGTTGGTTTAATTCATGCAGTCCTTTAATATATAGATTACCAGGTCTACAATGTTGTAAGTCCCATCCCAGAGCCATAATTTCTGAAATCTACATGACTATTAAATCGTTTTCTAAAACTGTAATCATGGGTAACTTGAAAAAAAAAAGAAAAAAAAGTGTGCAATTGTATTTATGTTTTCCCTCTGTAAGCACGTAGTGTTTCATGGTAAGCAAGTTTTGCATTTATAATGGCTATTTTGAGTTTAAAATTTTATATGTGCCGCAAATCAAATTACATGTGCATGTATATACGTATAAATTAACAATTTAATATTTTGGAGTTTTTCTTTATTACAAGTGTATTAATTTGTTCAACAATATTATATGGTCTTCTCAAACACACGCCAAACATCCTCCAGCTTATCACACTTCCTACTCCACTGGGACATTACCATCTTTGTAAATCTACTATTCTAAAAAACAAATGCGTACTTAATAATCAGGTTTCATTTGCATATTATGTCCTTCTGGTTATATTTTCCAACCTCTAATAAACCATGTTCATGTTTAAGTCTTTTGCCGCCCATGACATGGTGATCAGACTCCTGCCCAATTCAGAAAAACAAAAAAATTACGGTTATTTAAGTTTATAAAACCACACCAATACTCAAGTACAATGGAGACAATCCCAAAGGTTCAATACATACGCTCAGTATCAATCGCTTTGTTATGGTTAACTGGTCTTCGTATCATTTCTTTTCCCTCAGTATATCCAACCATAAAATGTGAGTATGTTTGAAAAAAGATTTCCCTCAGTATATCCAACCATAAAATGTGAGTATGTTTTGAAAAAAGACGTATAAAAATGTATGTGCTATAGATTTTTTGTATAGAATTATTATACGGAACCTAAGCTCTAAGTTTTCCGGGCATCCAGTGTCAAAGATAATTACCAAGAGTGTTTAAAGAATATTATTTACATTCTTTAGAAAAAACAAAAATTTAATCCTCAATCATCGATTGTGTTATACTGCCATCAGTATGAACAATGAAAAATACGTATGAAGGATTCAAATATTCATACCAAATACATTACATCCCGCGCGTAGCGCGGACCGAACCTAGTATATATATATATATATATATATTCGTTGGAAGTTATAACGGTTTATTCTTCCCGCCTGTTTTGTATTCTTACCATTTTACCCCTCGCGTTTTGTGGATGTAAACGTGGTTCGAGTCACTATAAACGACGCTGTTTCAGCAAGATAATTGTATCCCGCCTCTTCCTAGCAGATCTTGTGACGACAACGACGATGGCTGATCCGTTGAAAAGAATGTGCGACGAACTAGGAGTCTGCAAAGAAGAAGCGTTATTCTACCTCGAAGGATTCCGATGGGATCTAAACGCAGCGATGGAGGCTTGCCGCAGCAAAACCTTACCGTCGTCGGAGAACGAGAGAGCCGCGGCGGAGGAACGCAGGAGAAACGAGCTGATCGTGAAATTCTTAGAAATTGCTATTGGATCTTCTACAGACGACGCAAGATATTACCTCAGCCGCAGCAATTGGAGCATAGAACATGCCGCCGCCTCTTTCTATGATCATACTGAGAAGAAGTCGAAGCCGATGCCGTTATCACACGAAGGTCATACTGCGCCGAGGTCCTCAGGGAATGAAGGATCTGACTTGATACAGGACGTTTTGAGTAAAGTGCCGCAGTTTCATAATGCCTCGATGGATCTCAGGTCATCGTTTCTTGATTTACGGTTTAGCGTAGCTTCGTGTTCTTGGTTTAGGGTTTAGCGTAGCTTCGTGTTCTTGGTTTAGGGTTTAGCGTAGCTTCGTGTTCTTGGTTTAGGGTTTAGCGTAGCTTCGTGTTCTGAATCTTTTTGTTGTGGCCACTTGCTTTACTTGTACAGTACGCCGCGGCTTGAACTGACACAGGAAAGTATAAAACAGTTCTGCGATGTTGCTTCTGAAGCCTCTTCCCAAGCCGCAAGCGATTGCCTCAACCACTGCAAAGGGAATCTAGAAGAGGCTATCATCTATTTCTATGATGTTTACAGTAAAGCTCGTTCCGGAATTGCTACGGATGAAGTGGTTGTATGTGTAACCTTCTCTTTCTCTCCACTACTTACTACTTTGTCTTCTGAGTGTTTTGTTCCGTCTTTTATATGAACAGAAAAACTTCAGTGGTATGGCTGTTGACCAAGATTCAAGCACAGATTCACTCCAACAGATCCCTGAAGCTAAACCTCCAGTGGCGTCATCTCAAGTGGAGGTTGTAATCGTCTCTTCCTCTGCACTATATAAACTACTCTCTTTGCTTTTTATCTAGATTTTGTGTTTGCTAAACATAGCCTAGCAGTGAATAATTAACTGCCTATTGTCTCCAGATGATCTTTCTTTGAGTTGCCCTTCTCTGTTTTTTGTTTAACAGGATGGAACTACCACAGAAAGCTTACCTGATGAGATCAAGGAAGAGCTCATCGATTCATTCTCTTCCACGACTGGAGCGACTAGACAAGATGCAAACGTTTACCTGGAACAGTATAACTGGGATCTAGGCCGAGCCCTCGACTTTTTCTATGAACATAGTGACTCAGAGAAAGAAACATCTGCTTTGAATATGGGTTTGATGGAGAACAGAGATCTGCCTCTTCCATCGATGGGATTACCTTCACAATCACAGTTTGAGTCTTCATATGTTTCAATTGGCCCCACGGAGACACAAAGGTCACTTGAAGAGGGTGGTGAAGGAGACGTCACAGTGGCTATTCCTGGGATGGCGTCATCTCAAGTGGATGTATGTAACCCTTCTCTTCCTCTGATCTTAGCTTTACATAAGGTGTGTTTGTATTCTATTACGATTGTTTTGTTGTCTTGACTTTAAAGGGTAAGGCTGCAGAGGAAGGTTCAAGCATGGAGACAGTCCCTGATCCTATTGCTAACCGAGACAGGACAACTGTGGAGACTCAAACTGCGCCCAGTACTATTATGATAACTATCCGCTTGGCAGATACGTCTGGGCCATCGCTGGAGCTTCCTTTTAGATCAAACCAAACCGTAAGAGACATCCGCAATGCTATTGACCAGCGATATCCAGAGAACGACAGGGGATACAATTTGCAATCGATTGATGGAGTAGACTACATGGATTGGAATATAACTGTACACAGAGTTTCTACTGGTGGTTATACAACTCTCTGCCAGACCTACCCCTAGCCTTTGTTTTGGTACAGTTTCCAGTGGCCGATGAAACAGAGAAATAAAGAGATAGAAAGAGGATTCATATAGACTTCAATAATGATTTTTGGCTTTGTATATAAAAATATTTTTTCCTTACTGCTTGTAAAAAAATAATTTTGTTTCAAGATGTTCTCAAGTTTCTATATAAAAAAATAATGTGATTAAATATTTTTGACTATTTATATTCTGCAGCATGATTTTTTATTAGTTAAAATAGATGTATTATTGTTATATTTAGACAAACAAAAAATATTGAATAAAAATTTGTAACTCCTTAATCAGTGTGCAAAAAACTTAAAACCCATTTATTTTAATACAAAACTTCATACTTGTTTTGAGATGGGAACTGAGAAGGGGAGAGTTCTTATTATAGCTTTGATTGATTCTGTAATAGCTTGAAACAAAATAAAAACATAGCAGCTTCTTACTTGTGCTTTTCCTCCTCTGTTTCTTCATTTTTGTTTGCAAAACGTGAATATTCGTTATCCTGCTGGAAATTACAGGGAAATTTATTGTAAGAAACATCTTAGTCAAGTCAGGTGGCCACAACAAGAAGCCAGCAAAAGAAATTGATTTCAGTAGCCCTTAAGAGTTCAAAACACACTCTTCTCCTTTATGGTGGATAAGATATATCAAAAGCCAAGTTTAAAGCAAAATAAGGATGATGTGCTTATTTAGCGGCTTCAAGTGCAGAAGCTCCAGAGATAATCTCGATAAGCTCTGTGGTGATAGAAGCTTGACGAGTCCTGTTGTAAGTGAGGGTGAGACGGTCAAGCATTTCTCCAGCGTTTCTGCTTGAGCTGTCCATTGCAGACATCCTTGCTCCCATCTCACTACACGCATTCTCCAGCACCGCATTGAACATTACACAAGAGAATTGGAACTCGGCCAGATTCTGCAGAATTTCTCCCTTTGTTTCACCTCCTTCAATCTCGTATGAGTCGAGCTCCCCGAGTTTTCCTCCGACTTCAGATTCCTTTTCAATAATCTTTCAATGCAAAGACATGAATAGAAAATATAAGCTGTAGTTAAAGCAGAATGTGAGGCACTAAGCACAAAATCGTAGACAACTGTGACATACCTCAGGAGACAAAACAGTGGCCACAGTTGGTAGAAACGCAACAACGGAATGGAACTTGTTGTAGACAATGCGCAAAGCATCAAATTCGACGTTTTTCAGGATATCATCAGCTAAAACTGAGACCTGAAGCAGCAAATAAAACATTCATCAAAACAATACATGGCTCGAGAACGTTGTGGATTGGGGGAGAATAAGTACTGCTCTTCCTACCTGAGCATAATTGAGTGGATTCTTGTTCAGCTCTGTTACAGTAAGGGAGATGTCGTTCTTTGAGTCACGAAACATTATAGCTTTCGCTTTCTCTCCGACGATAACAAACTTCACGTCCTTTTCAGGACCTGCAATGAAATAAAAGTGAAATAAGGTACGATAATTTAAGGGAAACACAAAGAATGAAGACATCAATAGTGCTTTCAAAACATACCAGCGTTCAATTTGTAGAGAGCCCTGCTCACTTTAACAACAGTGGAGTTAATTCCACCACAGAGACCCTTGTCAGAAGAGAGAGTAACCACCACACTCTTCTTCACGTCAATACCTGGTTTTGTCATAAAGTACACACTAGAAATCATAAACACATCCAAAAGAACAACACATAGATAGCAAAGAGCTAAAGAGATTGTTCGTCATCATCAACTAGTATGAAATGATTAAAAACATAACTAAACTTTATTGTGAAATCATACTGGGATTATCTCCAAGAAGAGCAGTAAATGGCTGCCAAAGACCACGGGAGTTCTCAGCTCTGCCTTGAACAGCTCTAAGCTTAGAAGCAGCAACCATCTTCATGGCCTTTGTGATCTTCTGGATGTTCTTTACACTCTTCATACGGTTACGCACTACAAAGAGTATACATTTAAAGCAAATTCATGAATATCTTAGAAAGTAACTTAAGACTTTCAGAAACATAATCCTAAGTACAAGGCCAAAAAAGATCAGCTGAGACTTACCCACTTGAGTAGAGATAGATCGAACTCCAAGAGGTCCCTCCTCCCTACAAATCAAATGCAGATTAAATCTCATCTTCCAATGTATTATCTAATCAGTACCAAACGTAACAATACTAAACAGAGTATGAATCTAACAAAGATACACTACTATCACTAAGTTTGTGCTACAATTGAATTCATCTTGCATTCAGGAGAAGGAGATTCAAAAGTATCAAGCTTTACTCAGCTTCTGAGTCTCTCGCGAGTTGAAGGAACCATTTCGATTAAATCTCGTTAAAAATGTAAAATTCAATAAAACAAAATATGCAAACATCAAACACTAAATCAATCCAAGCGAATACGGATTCAAAAGTGTATCATCGAAACGTTGGGGCTTATGCGCGAGGATAAGATGAAGGAGAAAGAGATCTCACCGGTCCGAAGAGAGAGGAGATGGGGTGGCAGCGATTGGGCGAGCGGTGATTGAAGGGAGGAGACGCCTCCCTTCGCGACGGAAAACAGCCATTGCCATTTGATCGGAGATTGACGATAGACGAAACCCTAGCTCAGATCGGAGTATTCTTCTTCTCGACTCGAGAAATGAGACCGAAACTAATAAGCGTGTCGGACAGAACACACACTTTCCACGGCGTCGTTTTAGGATGTTGACTACCAAACTTTCTCCTGAGAATTCAATTTGGGCTCAGTACGGGCTTATACTTATACTTTGTCGCTCTGTTGTGTATAAGGCCCAAGATTTGTCTCATATGTCTTCCTTTCCTGAATTTGCCACGTCACTATTTCTTTTTTAAAATTTGACTTTTTTGACTCCATGACTCTTATCCATCTTCCAACAAATTTAATGCAAATTGGTTATGTAACGTAACAAACTCATAAATGTGATGAAATAAAATACTGTATCAATAAACTATGAATTATTGAAGCCCTACTTGTTTATTTTATTTTCATGTATTTGAAAGCCAAAAACACCAATAACTGCAAGAATATAAGTATTATTATAACAAAATTGCCATCGTCAACAGATTAATCACCCATTTCGTAACTGTTTAATCCAATATTATGCGTTATAATTCTAATTCTAATTCTAATTCTAATTCTAACTGCTTTAAATCCAATGGAAAACAAAAGTCAACTGTTAGCTGACCAGACAGTTTGATGTCTAGACAGAATCAAAGAGAGATTTCAAGTGGAATTAATTTCATAGAGACCCATACATTTGTAATTATTGCTCAATAATATTAAAGTTTAATTTATAATGAAAGTGATATTGGCGGCTTAAATAACATACTATATAGCAAACCTTTTATACGTTTCTTTTTGGTACAAATTATTCATCAACTTTTTCAATCACAAACACCAATGTCACAACCGTGTCTGCATTTGCGTCTTATCTCTGTACTCTTACTCTATTGTATCCTCTTCGCTTCAAACGTCTTAATGATCACTGCTCTTGTTTGTCGTCCCGACCAGATCCAAGCTCTCATGCAATTCAGGTCCGAGTTTGAATCCAACGGTTGCAACCGCAGTGACTATCTAAACGGTGTTCAGTGCAATAACAAGACTGGTGAAGTCACGAAGCTGCAGCTTCCAAGTGGTTGCTTCACTGGAATCCTCAAAACCAACAGTAGCCTCTTTGGCTTCAAACACCTTCGTTATCTCAATCTCTCTCACAACAACTTAACGTCTTCTTCACTCCCTTCTGAATTCAACAATCTAAAAAGATTAGAGGTTTTGTCCCTTTCCTCTAATGGTTTCATTGGTCAAGTTCCTTCCTCATTTAGTAACTTAATCCATCTCACCCACTTAAATCTTTCACACAATGAGCTCACTGGTAGTTTCCCAGTACTTGTGAGAAATCTAACCAAACTCTCGTTTTTAGACCTTTCTTACAATCAATTCTCAGGAACCATACCCTCTGATTTACTACTCACTATGCCCTTCTTGTCTCATCTTGATTTNCTTATGCGCGAGGATAAGATGAAGGAGAAAGAGATCTCACCGGTCCGAAGAGAGAGGAGATGGGGTGGCAGCGATTGGGCGAGCGGTGATTGAAGGGAGGAGACGCCTCCCTTCGCGACGGAAAACAGCCATTGCCATTTGATCGGAGATTGACGATAGACGAAACCCTAGCTCAGATCGGAGTATTCTTCTTCTCGACTCGAGAAATGAGACCGAAACTAATAAGCGTGTCGGACAGAACACACACTTTCCACGGCGTCGTTTTAGGATGTTGACTACCAAACTTTCTCCTGAGAATTCAATTTGGGCTCAGTACGGGCTTATACTTATACTTTGTCGCTCTGTTGTGTATAAGGCCCAAGATTTGTCTCATATGTCTTCCTTTCCTGAATTTGCCACGTCACTATTTCTTTTTTAAAATTTGACTTTTTTGACTCCATGACTCTTATCCATCTTCCAACAAATTTAATGCAAATTGGTTATGTAACGTAACAAACTCATAAATGTGATGAAATAAAATACTGTATCAATAAACTATGAATTATTGAAGCCCTACTTGTTTATTTTATTTTCATGTATTTGAAAGCCAAAAACACCAATAACTGCAAGAATATAAGTATTATTATAACAAAATTGCCATCGTCAACAGATTAATCACCCATTTCGTAACTGTTTAATCCAATATTATGCGTTATAATTCTAATTCTAATTCTAATTCTAATTCTAACTGCTTTAAATCCAATGGAAAACAAAAGTCAACTGTTAGCTGACCAGACAGTTTGATGTCTAGACAGAATCAAAGAGAGATTTCAAGTGGAATTAATTTCATAGAGACCCATACATTTGTAATTATTGCTCAATAATATTAAAGTTTAATTTATAATGAAAGTGATATTGGCGGCTTAAATAACATACTATATAGCAAACCTTTTATACGTTTCTTTTTGGTACAAATTATTCATCAACTTTTTCAATCACAAACACCAATGTCACAACCGTGTCTGCATTTGCGTCTTATCTCTGTACTCTTACTCTATTGTATCCTCTTCGCTTCAAACGTCTTAATGATCACTGCTCTTGTTTGTCGTCCCGACCAGATCCAAGCTCTCATGCAATTCAGGTCCGAGTTTGAATCCAACGGTTGCAACCGCAGTGACTATCTAAACGGTGTTCAGTGCAATAACAAGACTGGTGAAGTCACGAAGCTGCAGCTTCCAAGTGGTTGCTTCACTGGAATCCTCAAAACCAACAGTAGCCTCTTTGGCTTCAAACACCTTCGTTATCTCAATCTCTCTCACAACAACTTAACGTCTTCTTCACTCCCTTCTGAATTCAACAATCTAAAAAGATTAGAGGTTTTGTCCCTTTCCTCTAATGGTTTCATTGGTCAAGTTCCTTCCTCATTTAGTAACTTAATCCATCTCACCCACTTAAATCTTTCACACAATGAGCTCACTGGTAGTTTCCCAGTACTTGTGAGAAATCTAACCAAACTCTCGTTTTTAGACCTTTCTTACAATCAATTCTCAGGAACCATACCCTCTGATTTACTACTCACTATGCCCTTCTTGTCTCATCTTGATTTGAAAAAGAATCTTCTCACTGGTACATTTGATGTTCCAAACTCTTCTTCTAGGCTTGTGTATTTGTCCCTCGGTCAAAACCAATTTGAAGGGCAAATCCTTAAGCCTATCTCAAAACTCATCAACCTCAACCATCTTGACGTTTCTTCCCTAAACACAAGCTCTCCAATAGACTTAAGCATCTTCTCTCCTCTCAAATCTTTGTTGGTTCTTCATCTTTCTAGAAACAGGTTATTACCATCAAGTCTAAATTCTTCAGACATCCCATTGAGCTTAGAAAGCTTAGTCATGCCACGGTGTGACATTACTGAGTTCCCAAACATTTTAAAAAACCTTCAAAACTTGCAGCATGTAGATATTTCCAGCAATAGAATCACAGGGAAAATCCCTGAATGGCTCTGGAAACTTCCTCATCTCAGCCTTGTGAATCTTGTGAACAACTCTTTTACTGGTTTCGAAGGTTCTTCAGAAGTTTTACTTAACTCATCAGTGCAGTTACTAGATTTTGCATATAACTCCATGACAGGAGAGTTTCCTCTTCCACCACCTAATATCATCTACTTGTCAGCGTGGAATAACAGCTTCACAGGAAACATACCTCTCCAAGTTTGCACCCGAAGCTCTCTCACTGTTCTTGATCTGTCCTACAACAAATTCACCGGTCCAATACCTCAATGTTTGAGTAACTTAAAGATAGTGAATCTCAGGAAGAACAACTTGGAAGGAAGTATACCTGATGAGTTCTATAGCGGCGCTTTGACACAAACGCTTGATGTTGGCTACAATAGACTAACCGGAAAGCTTCCAAGATCGCTTTTAAATTGCTCATTTCTGAGGTTTCTAAGTGTTGACAACAACAAAATCAAAGACACGTTTCCTTTCTGGCTCAAGGCTCTACCCAACTTGCAAGTCTTTACTCTCCGTTCAAACAGATTCTTTGGCCATCTCTCTCCTCCTGATCAAGGTCCACTCTCATTTCCTGAGCTCCGTATACTTGAACTATCAGATAACAGCTTTACCGGAAGCTTGCCACCAAGTTTCTTTCTTAACTGGAAAGCATCATCACTCAAGATGGATGAAGATGGGCGAATTTACATGGGAGACTACAAGCATGCTTATTATGTCTATGAAGACACTATGGATTTGCAATACAAAGGTCTATTCATGGAGCAAGGGAAGGTCCTTACTTCATACAACACCATTGATTTCTCTGGAAACAAACTCGAAGGACATATTCCTGAATCAATCGGTCACTTAAAGGCATTGATTGCGCTCAACTTATCAAACAACGCCTTCACAGGCCACATTCCTCTGTCTTTAGCAAATGTTACGGAGCTCGAGTCACTAGACCTTTCAAGAAACCAACTATCAGGAACTATTCCTAGAGAACTCGGGAGCCTCTCCTTTTTGGCTTACATAAGTGTGGCTAATAACCAACTCAAAGGTGAAATACCACAAGGACCACAGTTTAGTGGACAAGCTGAATCATCATTTGAAGGGAATGCAGGTCTATGTGGTTTTCCTCTCCAAGGAAGTTGCTTTGCGCCACCGACACAACATCCTGAGGAAGAAGATGAAGAAGAGGAAGGAGTGTTAAACTGGAAAGCAGTGGTGATAGGGTATGGGCCTGGATTGTTATCTGGACTGTTAATAGCTCATGTTACTGCTTCATACAAGCCAAAGTGGTATCTCAAGATAGTTGGTTTGGATAAGCACAAGGAAGTAAAACCAGTTAGATTATTTATGTCTTTGGACTCAAGATGGGATAGTTTTAATAATCATGTCGAACGTGAAAGTGATACATAACTATTGTATGTGGATAAGAGACAAAGCTCAAATATGTTGATAGAAACTTTACGACAAACTGGATTATTGGAACTTCGTTACTTTTATTAGAAAACCAATCCATATCTTCAAATCTCAACAAAGCAAAAACGTGTTACATCTTCTAGTCCCTTATGAATCACTATACAAAATGACAAATTGGTTAATATCTTCAAACAGAAGAAACACACTTCTTGAACGAACAAAACAGAGACACAGAGATAGTACAAGAAAGGTTGCCGACACTTTACAACTTGCCCAAGTCTTCGCCAAATCCACAATCATTTCACTGTAAGGCCATAAATTCTTAAATTTAATTGCGCAAGATATTCAAAGAGAAAACAAAGTTTCAACTACCTATGTGATTAGTCATGCCTCAATTATTTATTTTCTGTATGTTCTTGTCTTTGTTTAATTTCTTTTCTTACTGTCCCATATAAAATGTAATATTCGTTTACGTCTCAAAAGAAGAAGTATAAAGCTTGCTCGATATAGAAAACATAAACAAAAATAAAGTACATACGAGACTGCATGCTCTTTTTTTTTTTTTTTTGGAACACTGCATGCTCTTTTCTAATTCCATTTTAAATAAGTTAAAATCGCAATTTAGTGAAATCAAATGCAAACATCTACTTTTGCATAAATGATAAACAGAGAGAAAAGCTTAGCTACGGGATCAAGGTCGTATTTAAGTTACAAATATCAATTATTGATGGCTCTCTCATGAAGACAGAGAGACAGAGACTTCACTTATCTCTAACTTCTTGGGAAGATATTTTGTACAATGCATGACCTTATATCATTATTTATACCAATCTGTTTTCTTTAAAGAATAACATTCGTCTTACAAGTTTTCATGACGACCATCATGTCGGGATTACATATGCTTTTGCGTTTTCTCTCACTCTTTGTTATCTTTACTTCAAGCTTCACTCTTGTTGTTGGACTTTCCGGTTGTCATCCCGACCAGATTCAAGCACTTGTGCAATTCAAGAACGAGTTTGATTCCAGTGGTTGCAACCAAACTGACTACTTCAATGGAGTCCTGTGCGATAACATGACGGGTGAGGTCACGACGCTACAACTCCCAAGTGGCTGCCTCACTGGAGTTCTCAAGCCCAACAGTAGCCTCTTTGAGTTGAGTCATCTTCGTCACTTAAATCTCTCTCACAACAACTTCACTTCCTCTTCACTCCCTTCTGAGTTCAGCAACCTCAGCAGATTAGAGGTTTTGTCTCTTTCCTCTAATAGCTTCATAGGTCAGGTTCCTTCCTCGTTTAGTAAGCTAACATGGTTAAATCAGTTGGATCTCTCCCATAACCAGCTCACTGGTAGTTTCCAACTTGTCCAGAACCTAACCAAGCTTTCTATTTTAGACCTTTCCTCTAATCACTTCTCTGGGGCCATTCCTTCTACTCTGCTCTCTATGCCTTTCTTGTCACGTCTTGATCTCAGTGAAAACTATCTTACTGGTTCCTTTGAAGTTCTCAATTCTTCTTCGTCACTAAGGCTTGAGCTCTTGTACCTTGCCCATAACCATTTTGAAGGGAATATACTAGAGCCTATCTCAAATCTCATAACCCTCAAATTTCTTGACCTTTCTTACCTAAACATAAGCTACCCAATTGACATTCAAATCTTCTCCCCCCTCAAATCTTTGTTGATACTTTATCTTTCCGGCAATAGTATATCATCAACTAGTTTAAGTTCACATTCAGGCATCCCATTAAGCATAGAGAAGTTAGGTTTGTTGGGCTGCAACATCAGAGAGTTTCCAAACTTCTTAAAGAGCCTTCAAAACTTGGATTTCATAGATATTTCCAACAATAAAATCATAGGGAATGTTCCTGAGTGGTTGTGGAAACTTACTCGTCTGAGCACAGTGACTCTTGTTAGTAACTCTTTCACAGGTTTTGAAGGGTCACAAGAAGTTTTAGTGAATTCATCAGTTAGGATATTAGATTTGGCTTTGAATCATTTTAAAGGATCATTTCCTAATCCACCACACTCTCTCACCGTCTTATCGGCATGGAACAATAGTTTCACTGGGAGCATACCTCCTGCAATATGTAACCAAAGCAGGCTTGCTCTCCTTGATCTCTCCTACAACAACTTCACCGGTTCAATTCCTAGATGCCTGAGTAATCTACAAAACTCTCTCATTGTTGTGAATCTACGAAAGAACAACTTGGAAGGAAGCCTTCCAGACAATTGTTATGATGGTGCCTTGCTTCGGACACTTGATGTTGGTTTCAATCAACTAACTGGGAAGCTTCCGAGGTCTCTTCTGAAATGCTCCTCTCTAAAGTTTCTAAGTGTGGACAACAACAACATCAAAGACACGTTTCCTTTTTGGCTCAAAGGTTTGCCTAATTTGCAAGCCTTTACTCTCCGCTCAAACAAATTTCATGGTCCTATATCCCCTCCTAATCAAGGTCCTCTTATGTTTCCTGAGCTACGCATACTTGAAATAGCAGATAACAAATTTACAGGAAGCTTGCCTCCAGATTACTTCATGAACTGGAAAGCTTCATCACTCCATATGACTGAAGGTGGGAGTTTGTATATGGGTGACTACAACGAAATTCCTGGCTATATCTATGAAGATACCATAGATTTGCAATACAAAGGTCTATTCATGGAGCAAGGGAAGGTTCTTACTTCATATGCCACAATTGATTTTTCTGGAAACAAACTTGAAGGACAGATTCCTGAATCTATAGGCCTTTTGAAGACATTGATTGCACTTAACTTATCAAACAATGCATTCACAGGCCATATTCCTCTGTCTTTGGAAAATGTTACGGAGCTTGAGTCACTAGACCTTTCAAGAAACCAACTATCAGGTGATATTCCAAGAGAACTCGGGAGCCTCTCTTTTTTGGCGTACATAAGTGTGGCTCATAACCAACTCAAAGGTGAAATACCACAAGGACCACAGTTCAGTGGACAAGCTGAATCATCATTTGAAGGGAATGCAGGTCTATGTGGTCTTCCTCTTGAGAAAAGTTGCTTTTCAAAACCAGCACAACATCCCAACGTAGAAGACATAGAAGAAGAGGAAGAAGTGTTAAACTGGAAAGCAGTGGTTATAGGGTATGGACCTGGATTGTTGTTTGGATTGGTAATAGCTCACTTTATTGCTTCATACAGGCCAAAGTGGTTTGTCAAGATAGTTGGTCCGGATAAGCACAAGGAAGCAGATCCAGTTACAATGTTTATGTCGCTGGATTCAAGATGGGACAGTTTTAATAATAAGAAGAGTGTAGAAAGTAATATGTAAGAAGTGGTCTTACTAGTTTATGTAGCCTTTGTTCTCTTAAAAGGAACTTCTCTTTTGGCTGATGGTGGTGTGAAAGGTTTATTATATATTGCTTTGGTTCTCTCTTATTCTTAAATTAACATGAGCTGGATATATCTTAAGGGACGACCTCATTTTTCAGCTTCCTGTTTAGACAAGCTAGATCAAGTGAACATACAGAGAGTATAAGATTACACAGGTCTCAAGAACTCAATCCCGAAATAGACATCCACGAGATCCTTTTTTAAATGTAAATATATAACCAAAACAGTCTGCATCCAATTCTTGTTTACGTTATACAGAAAAGCCTAAAGTCAAAAAAAGAATTACTTAATCAGTTCAACTAGTAATGCTAGACTTCATATCGTTTGCTTTACGTTTATGTTTTTACTATCAAAACCTTTATCAATATTTTTTAATCTTATCTTTACTTCGGGTCATGAGAGCAGGGGACAATCTAAATTGCTCGAGAATTCAATTGGGCTCAACAGAGAATAAATACGTTTCCACTCAAAAAGAATGTGTGAAATTCTAAAAGACTCTTTTCTAAGTTTTCTACAATCAAATAAAAATTAATGTCACTTTATTATTTCTAAGGCAGTAAGAATGGACTAAACTCACTTTGAGAATTTGACTAAGTCTTCTCCAATCCATTATCTCACTAATTCCATTTCTCTTAGTGTTACGCTATTGAGTGTAAACGTTGAAAACTTTACTTCTTTGATCTGGTTGGTTCTCAAAACATACTTTTCGCCAATCCCCCACTACCAAGACTTGTTGTCAGCTGCAAGTCTTCGCTAGACAAGTAGTATCTATTGACTCATCTTCTCTGTATCTCTTCATAAAGAAAACATAATTCCTTCTGAACGTTTTCATGATGGCCATATCATGTTTGCATTTTCTCTTGGTACTCTTACTCTCTTGTGTCTTTGCTTCAAGCATCTTAATGATAAATGCTCTTGTTGTCAGACTTCCTGCTTGTCGTCCAGACCAGATCCGAGCTCTTGTGCAGTTCAAGAACGAGTTTGAATCCCGCGGTTGCAACAACAGCGACTACTTTCACGGTGTCATGTGCGATAACACCACTGGTGCTGTCACGAAGCTAAAACTCCCAAGTGGCTGCTTAACTGGAATTCTCAAACCCAACAGTAGCCTCTTCAAGCTGCATCATCTGCGTCACCTCGATCTGTCTAGCAACAACTTCACGTCTTCTTCACTCCCTTCTGGATTCAGCAATCTCAACAGATTAGAGGTCCTGTATCTTTCCTCAAATGGCTTCATAGGTCAGGTTCCTTCCTCATTTAGTAACTTGAGCCAGCTTTCATATTTAGACCTTTCCAATAACGAGCTCACTGGTAGTTTCAACCTTGTATGGAATCTTAGTGAACTCTCCTTTTTGGACCTTTCTTTTAACCACTTTTCTGGAACTCTGAATCCTAGCAGTAGCCTATTCGAGTTGCATCACCTTATTTACCTTGATCTCGCTGACAACAACTTAGTTTCCACTTCAATTCCTTCTGAATTTGGCAATCTCAACAGATTGGAGGTCTTGTCTCTTTCCAACAATGGCCTCCATGGTCAACTTCCTTCCTCTTTTGGTAACCTTAGTCGGCTAAAATTTCTGAGCCTTCAACATAACGAGCTCACTGGTACCCTGGAGCCTATCTCAAAGCTCATTAACCTCAAGACACTCGACCTCTCTTTCCAAAACATGAGCTACCCTGTTGACTTAAACATCTTCTCCTCTCTCAAGTCCTTACTACTTCTCGATCTTTCCGGTAATAGTATATTACCAACTAGTGTCAGTTCAAATGCAGACCTCCCATTGAGCTTGGAAGTATTGGTTTTGTCCGGCTGCGGCATCAGTCAGTTCCCAAGCTTCTTAAAAGGCCTTCATAGTTTGGAACGTGTGTACATTTCCGACAATAACATCAAAGGGAAAGTCCCTGAGTGGTTCTGGAACCTTCCTCTTTTGAGCATAGCAAATCTTGTTAACAATTCTTTCACAGGGTTTGAAGGTTCCGGGGATGTTTTACAGAATTCATCGGTGAAGATATTAGATTTGGCTTTAAACCATTTCAAAGGACCATTTCCTAATCCACCACACTCTCTCAACGTCTTATCTGCATGGAACAATAGTTTCACAGGGAGCATACCTCTTGCAATCTGTAACCAAAGCATGCTTGCTCTTCTTGATCTCTCCTACAACAACTTCACCGGTTCAATTCCTCCATGTCTGAGTAATTTTCAAACCTCTCTCATTGTTGTGAATCTCCGGAAGAACAACTTAGAGGGAAGTCTTCCAGACATGTGTTATAATGATGGTGCCTTGCTTCGGACACTTGATGCTGGTTTCAATCGACTTACGGGGAAGCTTCCGAGGTCTCTACTGAATTGCACTTCTCTAAAGTTTCTAAGTGTTGACAACAACAAAATCAAAGATACATTTCCTTTCTGGCTCAAGGGTTTACCTTATTTGCAAGCTCTTACCCTCCGTTCAAACAGATTCTACGGTCCTCTATCTCCTTCTGATCAAGGTCTTTTCGCTTTTCCTGAGCTGCGCATACTTGAAGTATCATATAACAACTTTACAGGAAGCTTGCCCCCAAATTACTTTGTGAACTGGAAAGCATCATCACAGAATGAAGATGTGATGTTGTATATGGGAGACAACAGCATTCCTGACTACAACTATGAAGATACCATAGACTTGCAATACAAAGGTCTATTCATGGAGCAAGGAAAAGTCCTAACTTCATATGCCACCATCGATTTTTCTGGAAACAGACTTGAAGGACAGATTACTGAATCTATTGGTCTCTTGAAGACACTGATTGCACTCAACTTATCCAACAACGCTTTCACAGGACATATTCCTCTGTCTTTGTCAAATGTTTCAGAGCTCGAGTCATTAGATCTATCAGGTAACCAACTCACAGGGACTATTCCTAAAGGACTCGAGAGACTGTCATATCTGGCGTACATAAGTGTTGCTCATAACCAACTCAAAGGTGAAATACCACAAGGAACACAGATCACTGGGCAGCCTAAATCCTCCTTTGAAGGGAATTCAGGTCTTTGTGGTCTTCCTCTTGAACAAAGTTGTTTCGGGACTAACGCACCACCTATGCAACAACAGCCAGAGGAAGAAAAAGAGGAAGAAGTGTTGAACTGGAAAGCAGTGGCAATAGGGTATGGGACTGGACTGTTGCTTGGATTGTCAATAGTACAAGTCATCGCTTCATACAAGCCGGATTGGCTTGTCAAGATAACTGGTCTGTATAAATGCAGAACCTGTTAGGATCATTTTTGGGTTTTGCAACGCATGCCAATCCGTTGTTTGTCTTGTAATGGAGCAGTTCCTTGTGATACTTTTTGTTTGTATGCTTGCTCAAAGCTTTGTTCTGTTTCCTTTTCCATAATGTAAGAAAGCTAAAATTTCTGAAATCATAGTTATATATATAATCTAGTTCACCGGGTATGTGTTGATAACTTGTTGTATCTCTTAAATCTCTCATTGAGTGGAGAGCTCATATATACATTGTCTTGCAATATTATATGGCTTTTGTGTGTGATTGAACAGAGAAGCAGAGGAAATATATAAAAAGCAATTGCCAATGATTTGGAGTTGTACAACACAACGACAGAGAAACAGAGATTTTTTTTCTTTTTTAATTTTTGTGTCAATAAGAATCAAAAGCTAACAAGAACTAAAGCAGAGTTGGTCTTTTCAACATAAATTTACATAAACCAAATTTAGTGTTACAAGAAAAAAACACAGACTCAAAAACCTCAGTACTGTATTACACTCTGATCCAAATTACACCGAGATTCCTCCACCACCTGTAACATCATCTGGAGGACTAATCGTGATCCATAACAGCGAGACAGTAATCGAGACAAGTCCTGACCAAACATAAACAATAGTTGGAACCTTCCCTCTCCGACCCATCAACCCTTTACAAAACGGATACATATGCGTCAACACCCACATGCTAAAGAATACTCCTCCAAACAACTTGTTCCACTGTGGAATCACACTGTATATCGTCCTCGAAGCACCGATCACAATCGCAACAAGGTTCACTACAATGATAGTAAGCGGCATGATGAACAGCCCCGTCCATTTCACAATATAAAGATCCGCAAACGCGTCGTCTTCGTCTTCTCCTGCAGATTTTGACGTCAGTGTGAAGGAGATTTCGATACCGGCTATTACTTTGAGCAAGCCTTGGACGACTGCTGCAAGATGAGCGCTCGAGCCGCCTATAAGCCAAAACTGTTCGTTTCTCCACCATTCTTCTAGTCCTATCCCTGACCATTTGACCTCGAGGAGGGAGATTAGAATTAAGGTGAGGCTTATGCAGAGGAGGTAGGAGAGGAAATGAATGTCGAGGCTTTGGACTATGAATTTTCCGGAGAAGAGACATAGAGCTGGGAGGAAGCAATAGACAACCAAGAAGATTGAGGTGAAAGGGTAGATTCCGACGTTGAGGTAAGCGACTCGCTGGAGAAACTTGAGCCTTCTGGTGGCGAACATGGCGTTGTTCTTGGAGAAGAAGATTTCTACAGAGCCAGTTGCCCAACGTAGGACTTGGTGGAGACGGTCAGTGAGATTGATGGGAGCTGTTCCGCGGAAAGCGTCACGTTTTGTGATGCAGTAAACAGACCGCCAGCCACGGTTATGCATACGGTAACCTGTGACCACATCTTCAGTAACTGACCCGTAGATCCATCCGATTCTATCTCCCCATTCTGTATTGTCTTCATACCTGAAAAGCCAAATTCAAAAACCATTACTAGAAATAGTAAGATGTGTATCTTGCGGACCAAGATTGTAAAACCCGGGAAGACTTTGAAAAATAAATAGAAAGACTTGAAGAGCAAGCGAATATTATTATTTCATTTTTACATTATTACTATATTTTCCGTTTATACTAACATGGCATATAAGTTGTTTTGAAACCTTACCAGCAGGAAATGACAGCGATGGCTTCAGCTACGGTTGGAGCATCAAGGGGAGGTCGTGGCAGGAGCAAAGCACCAGGTGGTCTTCCGTTTTGAACTGACATGTGATCTGCTAGAGGCCTTCCTTGGTACTCTGCAACTGGAATAGTGTCTGTGAATATGGTTGAGTTACCAAACTTTTTGGGAAGACCAAGATCTGGATCATCGGTAAGAGGCTGTGTATCCGACTCTAAATCAGATGCTTCGGACGCTTGGGACTGAGTCCTGACATGCATAGCTGGAGCCTTTTCCTGACCAAACACGCCGGTGTAGTCATTGGCTCGAGGTGGGTTGAATCCATAGAGAGCATACCTTCGGAACATACACCCTGTTCCGACATAGACTGGACCTTGTAACCCATCTAATGCTCTCATGTTACCTGTTTTCAAAACCCCAAAATATGGTTTAAGCTATGGTGGCTTGGGATACAAGCATTACAATTATGTTATAATTCAAGAACTCACCGTCGAAGAAGACAGTATTGTGGTTTGCATATCGATCAGATGGGTCAATTCCTTCGAACCTTTGTGGAAACTGAATGTAACATATTCGATCACCACCTCGGTCCATCATGAAACACATTCCTTCTTTGATAGCTTTGGAGTTGTAGATGTAGTGATCACAATCCAAATTGAGGATGAAGGCACCATTGGATAG
>MU105961.1:129179-142180 GCA_012274485.2 Sinapis alba | reverse complement strand
TGTTACAAGAAAAAAACACAGACTCAAAAACCTCAGTACTGTATTACACTCTGATCCAAATTACACCGAGATTCCTCCACCACCTGTAACATCATCTGGAGGACTAATCGTGATCCATAACAGCGAGACAGTAATCGAGACAAGTCCTGACCAAACATAAACAATAGTTGGAACCTTCCCTCTCCGACCCATCAACCCTTTACAAAACGGATACATATGCGTCAACACCCACATGCTAAAGAATACTCCTCCAAACAACTTGTTCCACTGTGGAATCACACTGTATATCGTCCTCGAAGCACCGATCACAATCGCAACAAGGTTCACTACAATGATAGTAAGCGGCATGATGAACAGCCCCGTCCATTTCACAATATAAAGATCCGCAAACGCGTCGTCTTCGTCTTCTCCTGCAGATTTTGACGTCAGTGTGAAGGAGATTTCGATACCGGCTATTACTTTGAGCAAGCCTTGGACGACTGCTGCAAGATGAGCGCTCGAGCCGCCTATAAGCCAAAACTGTTCGTTTCTCCACCATTCTTCTAGTCCTATCCCTGACCATTTGACCTCGAGGAGGGAGATTAGAATTAAGGTGAGGCTTATGCAGAGGAGGTAGGAGAGGAAATGAATGTCGAGGCTTTGGACTATGAATTTTCCGGAGAAGAGACATAGAGCTGGGAGGAAGCAATAGACAACCAAGAAGATTGAGGTGAAAGGGTAGATTCCGACGTTGAGGTAAGCGACTCGCTGGAGAAACTTGAGCCTTCTGGTGGCGAACATGGCGTTGTTCTTGGAGAAGAAGATTTCTACAGAGCCAGTTGCCCAACGTAGGACTTGGTGGAGACGGTCAGTGAGATTGATGGGAGCTGTTCCGCGGAAAGCGTCACGTTTTGTGATGCAGTAAACAGACCGCCAGCCACGGTTATGCATACGGTAACCTGTGACCACATCTTCAGTAACTGACCCGTAGATCCATCCGATTCTATCTCCCCATTCTGTATTGTCTTCATACCTGAAAAGCCAAATTCAAAAACCATTACTAGAAATAGTAAGATGTGTATCTTGCGGACCAAGATTGTAAAACCCGGGAAGACTTTGAAAAATAAATAGAAAGACTTGAAGAGCAAGCGAATATTATTATTTCATTTTTACATTATTACTATATTTTCCGTTTATACTAACATGGCATATAAGTTGTTTTGAAACCTTACCAGCAGGAAATGACAGCGATGGCTTCAGCTACGGTTGGAGCATCAAGGGGAGGTCGTGGCAGGAGCAAAGCACCAGGTGGTCTTCCGTTTTGAACTGACATGTGATCTGCTAGAGGCCTTCCTTGGTACTCTGCAACTGGAATAGTGTCTGTGAATATGGTTGAGTTACCAAACTTTTTGGGAAGACCAAGATCTGGATCATCGGTAAGAGGCTGTGTATCCGACTCTAAATCAGATGCTTCGGACGCTTGGGACTGAGTCCTGACATGCATAGCTGGAGCCTTTTCCTGACCAAACACGCCGGTGTAGTCATTGGCTCGAGGTGGGTTGAATCCATAGAGAGCATACCTTCGGAACATACACCCTGTTCCGACATAGACTGGACCTTGTAACCCATCTAATGCTCTCATGTTACCTGTTTTCAAAACCCCAAAATATGGTTTAAGCTATGGTGGCTTGGGATACAAGCATTACAATTATGTTATAATTCAAGAACTCACCGTCGAAGAAGACAGTATTGTGGTTTGCATATCGATCAGATGGGTCAATTCCTTCGAACCTTTGTGGAAACTGAATGTAACATATTCGATCACCACCTCGGTCCATCATGAAACACATTCCTTCTTTGATAGCTTTGGAGTTGTAGATGTAGTGATCACAATCCAAATTGAGGATGAAGGCACCATTGGATAGTATGGCTGAAGCTCTAACCATACCATTCATGGCACCAGCTTTCTTGTTGTGATCAAAACCTGGACGTTTCTCACGTGATACATACGCAAACATCGGTACTCGGATATCAATCCCTGTGAAATCCAGCGCCCCTTCATTTGGTCCACCCATCACCGGTTCAAGCTCAGGCACTTTACTCATGATCTACAAATATGATACAAGTTTAGTAAGGTTTAGGCTGTTATAGACGCTATAACAAAGCTTCATAAGAAAATAGCTAGAGAAATCTATAAGGATCGAATTAGACCTCAACGGGGTAATCGAATTCAAACTGATGAAGTTGATGGTTGGTACCTGTAGGATTCCGGCGTGGTCTCCTTTTGAATGATCAGGTTTAGGTTCAAACCATGTTCCTGGCCAATGTGTACCATCAGCCATCCACGTTGCTTTTACCACCTCAACACCATCTGGTGGTAGTACACCGCCATTTTTCTCTTTTGCTATCCGCTTCTCCTTGAGCTCTTCTTTTAAGTTGAACTGCTCAGCTCTTTTCTTGATTTGTTCTGGCAGACCATTGATCCTTACCTTGAATTCATCATACTCACGCTTGATCCAACGACGATCTTTGACAAAATCTTGCTTCTTCTTGTTTTTGGTTGGATCTTTCTTGATGCTGAAGTAACTATCAGGGTTCCTCGGTTCTATGTCATGTTTCCTGCAAAACGGCACCCAATACTGCAAAAGAAAATGCAAACGCCATATCAAATAATCTATTAGACTAGCCAAGACGCAGAAGAATAGAGAGTGTAAATGAAACCTCAGCAAAGCGAACAGCTTCAGCCATGGCTTCAAAGGTGAGAATTGCACCACCATCATCTGAAATGTAGGCTGAAAGCTTCTCTATTGGATAATCCACGGCGAGGATGGATAAAAGGGTGTTTGCAGTGACTAGAGGCGGTTCCTTTTCAGGGTCAGCCGTGGAAACAAACACATCAACACCAGGAAGATCAGAGCGACCAGTAGGGTTTGAAGGAGAAGGCTGTTCAAACTTGTCATGCAAGGTAGCTAGATCCGTTGCTCTGTTTATAGGGTTTAGCTTTGGAAGAATGTCAAGAATCCAAGAAAAAGCGAACCAAAGCTCGCACACTATAGATAATCCCCATAGCCACATTGCATCTTCATTAGGATTTGTAACACGCCACCAGAGGAAGAAGAATAGTATCACAAGACGAAGCACGATTAGTAACCTGAAACAAACTAAGATGTTCAAGTTCTTGAACAGAGATTTAAAGAACAAGAAAATCCTTGAAGGGGTTAGAACCTGTAGGGACTAAGAACTTTGGCAGGGACTTTAACTTTTCTTGTGAGAGGCTTCCAGGGTTTGTCTAAAAAATCTGACATGCTAACACCACCTTCACCGTTGTCAATATCATCTGGCCAAAAAGCGTTTCCTATTCCATATTTGCCTTTAGATTCAAACAACCATCTGTTATGATCAAAGTCTCCCGTCTGGCTCCTCAACAACATTGATTTGTTATTAGATTTCATCACTGATAACCTCCTCTCCATCTTATTCCCCATCTTGGAGCCTCCCTGGTTTGCGTCAGGTTTTGACTGTGACGTGGAGGCAGTGGAGGAGGAGCCAGCAGGTTGGTTGTCAGGTGTAGGAGGCATGAGGACAGTGTAGTCAATGTAATCATTTTGGCCGGAGGAGTAATCGCCAGGGACGTCCATGTCATAGTCTCGGGAGAGGCTAACGGTACGGCCACTGGACGTCCGGTGACCAAACTTGACGGCTTGAGGAGGGCGGGTTAAGGAAGAAGAGGGTTGTGAATTTAAGGTCTCTTTGGGTGGACTTGAAGCCATTACAATAATGGAATGTTCTGTTTTGGCTCGTTTGGTTTCTTGTGCTCATGCTTCTTTTTTGACAAAACCTGATTTAGCAGAAAATTGATTTGTCCAACGGTTGAAAGATGATCTTTTCTATTCTAAGATAACTGAAAATCTATCAACTCTGATATCTCCTATCTTTAAGCTTTTCTCTTCTCTCTCTCCTCTCTCTTTCTTTCTATAGTTACTTATATTTAAAGATATTTGAATGAAGGCATCACAATAGATCCATCACAGCCCTGAGAAACTTGAAATATAACAAACAAAAAAACATTCTTCATCATATTTTCCCTATAACAACCAAATAACAAGTGAATTTCAGAGGTTACAGACACTCGAGCTCGAGCTCAAGCTCAAGGACCAGAACTTATCTTATACTCTAGAAGTGACGGAGACGAGATATTTCGACGAACAAACAGTGGCAGCAAGTCGTTTCGATTTCAGTAGGACAGAAACTTGAGTTAAACCGGTTATAGAAATTATGCTATATACCATCATTAAAATTCACAGAAGTAAAAAAAGAGAAGACCAAAGCAAACACAAGCGTTCAAATCAGGTCAAGTAAATGGCTCGCAAGAATCAGTTTCATACATATATATATGACCTATACAAAACCAATTTCAACAAGTACAAATCTAAGTAGAGAAGAAACATAGCATGAGAATTTTTAAACCACAAGAAAAGAAAAAAAAGAGAAAAGAAGGCAGCACAACAAACTGAATAGAGGATGTTCTCGGAAATCAAAGATGTTCCCAAACTTATTTGCCGCAGTTGAAGCCACCGCAGACTGAGAGGACGATGATGAGGATCAAGGCAATGATGATTGCAAGAACAATGAGTTTTATCTTCATGTTCTGAAACCACATCTTTCTTCTCATTTGTGTTCCTTGTGTTCTGAAATCTTGCGCCTGTGTACACAGTTTTTTAGTTCAAGACAAAAACAGTGAGAGGAGAGGGAGAGAGAGAGAGAGAGAGAGAGAGAGAGAGAGAGAGAGAGAGAATGAAATTAAAACATGTTTGTGTGTATGAACTATTTGCGTAAGAGAAGTAACTAACCTGTGAACGAAGGTTTTCGGTTTTGTCTACCAAAAGTTCGATTTTCTCACCACGGTCAAGGACCTGCAGATGAACGGTTCAACAATAGGGCATAGGGGCTAGAAACATAAAACTTATACATTTTAAAGTTAAAAGGGTGAGAACCAAACCTTCTCAATGTTTTCCATCATAACACCTTTAACTTCAGAAACTTGAGCTTTCACCTTAGCAAGCTTGCTAATCTCATCAGGATGGTCCATACAATACTGCATGTGCTCTTTCAGTTTCGACCTTCATAGCACCCAAAAAAGAAGTCAAGCTACTATAATAATAGCAAATCAAAAGAGATGATCAAATATTAAGTTTACCCAAATTCTTTATTCAAGCTGTTTGCTTGAGCAGTTGCAGCCTTTCCACCACCATATCTCTTGTTGAAATCCTCCTTAACTCGTTCCAAGAAGGCCATAGGAATCTGCCTCCCAGCAGAATCAACTGCAACAACACAATAAGCTGCACAGAGAAGGAAAAAAGGTTAAACCTTTAAATCCATATCAAGACAAATAAAGCAGAAGACAATAAAGTTGAACACTTCAATAAGAACACAAATCAACACCACCAGAAACCCAATCACCAAAACCCATAAAAATAAAAACTTTAAGCCACAGATCCAGAACAAGTCTTGTTCTTTTCAATTAAAATTAGATCTAAAAATCAAATCAAAGCTAATAGGTATAGAATCGAAACAAAAGAAGCTATGCCCATCATCAGATCGAGGCAGTATTGTGACTTACTGAATCCATTTTCAACTAAGTAATTGAAGGTATGACCATCGCAGTTGTAGGTGAACTTGTTGTTGGAGGAAGGAAGCTTTTGGAGGCACTGAGCAGCGATGGATGTGAAATTGCCTTTGAAATCGGTGAACTCCACGAGGATCACCGTCCCTCGAGCCACGAAACTGTAGATCAACGACTGTTGTTGTTGCGCCATTTTTATTGTGTGTTCTCTCTCTCTCTCTCTATTGGAAAAGAAGAAAAAAAGACGACGCTGTTCCGATGGGTTTTATTGACTGATCAGAGAGTTATTATAACGGCGTGAAGGTAGAGGAGATCTAGAAAGACTAACGCTGAAACGCGTAGAGACTAATGAGAAATAGAGAGAGAGACGGTGAAAAGAAATAGCCTAGAGAGACGTCTAACGTAATGGAACTAAGAAAATATCAAAGAAGGACTAAACGAGTAAATTAAGAAAAATATAGTCAAACTTGTGGAAATTAAATACTTCGAAATGAAGGACTAAATAGGAAAATTCATAATTTTATATTTGAGTTTTTTTTTGTGTGTCTTAAAAGTTGGTGATATTTGGTACTCTCTCCGTTTCATTTTAGTTGTCGTTTTAGACTTCGACACACATATTAAGAAAACATTTAGTTTTGCATATTTTCAAAATAAAAACACAACTACCAATACACCTAACCACATTTCAGCCAATAGAAAAATAGATTAAAACAAAAAATCAATAAATTTTGCATTGAAACTATAAAACGACACTTATTTTGAAACGAAAATTTTACTCTACAACGACACTTAATCTGAAACGGAGGGAGTATTGATGATTTTTCAACTTTCAACGTATTTCCCAGCGAAGAAATTAGTTGAATTGGATTAATTAAGTTTGAACATTGAATTATGTATAGGGTATGGTCGTTCCCATATGTATTCATTACAAAACAAGCGTTTTATCCATATCTCCAAAATTTTATCTTTGGGGTTTGGCAATAAGTTTAGATATTGTAAGTTTGGGTAGAAAACTTTGTGCGTTTTGGATAATATTCGAGTAATTTAAATGGAACAACTTAGTGTTTAATTTCAAGGTTTGTGAGAAGATTAACAAGAAAGAGAGTGAAGAAAAGTGACGATGAAGAAGAGTGTTTGTTATGAAAAATGTATCACATTTTACTTAGTCAGTAACTGTACAATAGAGTAGCTTATATACACGTCATTAAACTTAACAACTTAACCAACAACTCCTAATACACCCCCACAAGCCTTCAATCCGGAGCCGGAGTGAAAAGGCTTGCCATAGACATCCGACCAAGCAATGAATGATAAGGACCCGGGTGAAGTGGCTTAGTCAAAATGTCAGCAAGTTGNCACAATGAGTACAAACAGGACGATTACCACGAGGCTTGTAAGTATTATAAGCAGCAGCATACTCTACTGGTTCAGCAGACGTCTGGAAAACAACACTCTCTGCTTTAACCACTGGACGAACCAAGCGTTGTCTCTCATCTTGTGCAACCATATTATAAACTTCTTCAATGCCTGGAATTGGTTTGAGCATCAAGATGTGACGACGTGTTGATTCATATACCTCATTAAGCCCCATAAGAAACTTCGTAACACGACCACGTTGCTGCAACTTCTCCCATAGCAAAGCTGCATTACACTCACACCGACCACAAGTGCACACAGGTATCTCAATGTAATTCTTATACTCTTCCCACAACGTGATCAACTCCGTATAATAAGCACTCACATCCTTAGAACCTTGTTGAATACTACTAAGACGCTGTTCAATTTCATAAACCCTAGGCGCATCATCCTGCTTGTATCTAGACATCAGATTATTCCAGATACTCTCAGCCGTAGACATATACAACAAGCTCTGGCCTATCTGTTTAGAAACTGAGTTCATCAACCAGGTCGCAACAAGATCGTTGCATCGAGACCAAGAACCTGAATTACGATCAGTATCTGGTGGTTTACGAATCGTACCGTCGACGAATCCAAGTTTATTACGGACATTGAGCGCCATCCGAACAGATCTCCTCCAAGAATGAAATTCAGCACCGGATGAAAGACGATCGGTAACCAATTGCAAACCAGCATGATCATTACTATGAAGATAATAGGGATTATCATAGTGATCCAACGGAGACGACGGAGCAGGAACAGATTGTGAAGCCATCGATTGAAATCAAGAGAACGAAATGAACAACGAGAAAGATGCAATCGCACAGAGACACCAGATTGCGCTAACAGAATCAACGAAATTAGCGACAATCAGGTCGAAGAAAGAAACGAAAGAAGAACGCAGAAGAAAGAGCTGACAGCGAAACAATGGAGAAAAAGAATCGTTGCAATCAGCTGAAAAAGAGTGAGCTCAGAGATCGAGACACTCATGACGAAGAAGATGATGAAGAATCGGTTTGCTCTGATACCATAACAAGAAAGAGAGTGAAGAAAAGTGACGATGAAGAAGAGTGTTTGTTATGAAAAATGTATCACATTTTTACTTAGTCAGTAACTGTACAATAGAGTAGCTTATATACACGTCATTAAACTTAACAACTTAACCAACAACTCCTAATACACCCCCACAAGCCTTCAATCCGGAGCCGGAGTGAAAAGGCTTGCCATAGACATCCGACCAAGCAATGAATGATAAGGACCCGGGTGAAGTGGCTTAGTCAAAATGTCAGCAAGTTGATTCTCAGTGGTAACATGAAGAGCACGTATCGTTCCAAGCTTCAGTTGATCACGAACAATATGACAATCTATTTCGATATGTTTCGTACGTTCGTGAAAAACAGGATTAGAAGCGATGTAAAGAGCTGATTTATTATCACAGAACAACTTTGCCGTGGCAGTAACCTTGATCTTAAAGTCCAACAACAGCTGCTGCAACCAGATTATCTCCCTTGTGACATCAGCCATGCTTCGGTACTCCGCTTCGGTACTACTACGACTAACCACAGTCTGCTTACGAGACTTCCAAGCAACCAAAGAAGTGCCAATGTAGACACTGAAACCAGTAACAGAACGGCGTGAGTCAGGACACGACGCCCAATCCGCATCAGAGAAAGCATTAATGCAAAGCTCTGCGGAAACAGAGTAAAACAAACCAAGAGCAGGACTCCCTTTCAAATATTTGAGAACCCGGTGAGCTGCCTGCAAATGAACATCAGTTGGAGCTTGAAGAAACTGGCTGAGCTTGTGAACAGCAAAAGTGATATCTGGACGCGTGATCGTCAAATAAAGAAGACGTCCTATAAGCTCACGATAAGGTGTAGCAGAAGCCAGAGGAACACCAGAATCCTTACTCAACTTCACATAAGGATCCATGGGAACAGAACTTGGCTTGCAAGCAAGTAAACCAGCATCCTGAATAAGATTCAGAGCATATTTTCGCTGACAAACCGAGATCCCTTTAGCAGAACGAGCCACCTCCAGTCCAAGAAAGAAACGCATTGGCCCCAAATCCTTAATCTTGAAAGCACGTGCAAGAACTGCCTTCAAAGCAGCCAGATCATCAGAATTACTACTGGCAATAGCAATATCATCAACATAAACCAACAAAGCAAGGAAACCACGAGAAGTAGTCTTAGTAAACAATGTGGTATCGGACTGAGACTGCGTAAAACCATCCGCCAAAAGAACATCAGTGAATGTTTGATTCCATCGACGTGAGGCTTGCTTCAGACCATAGATGCATTTACGAAGCTTACAGACAGCATTGGGAGGAAGAACCGTACCCGAAGCAGGTGTATAACCTTGAGGAAGACTCATATATATTTCCTCATCAAGCTCACTATGAAGAAAAGCGTTAGAAACGTCCATTTGAGTCAGTTCCCAACCTTCAACAGCTGCCAAAGCAAACATAAGCTTCACGCTATTCAGCTTAGCAACAGGAGAAAAAGTCTCGGTAAAGTCGACACCTTCCTGCTGTGTATAGCCCTTGGCTACTAGGCGACCTTTACGACGCAATATAGTGCCATCAGCATTATATTTAATCGTAAATACCCAACGACAACCCACCAAATTCTTTCCTGGCGGTAAAGAGACTATATCCCACGTTCTGTTATCCTCCATAGCACCTAACTCATCATTGACAGCACCATCCCAGAGATCAGAAGCCATGGCCTCCTTAAAGTTTTTGGGTTCTGTCTCTAAAGAGTAAGCAAGCTGACACAAATAGTAGGTAGGAGAAAGACGATGATAGGATAAAACGGAAGAAATAGGATAAGGAGTGGTATGATTGGGTGAGGGTAAAGAAGAGTGAGAACTGAGAAGAGCACAATGATACTCAGACAAATAAGAGGGAGGCTTAGTCAGACGTTTTGACCGTCCTATGTTCCTAGAAACAACCGGTGCATCAGACACAACATTATCATTACGTAATGGCGAAGACTCAAGATCAACACTAGATGGTATAGGCGGAACATAACTAGAAGGATGAGACAATGCAGAATCAGTCGAATCAAGATCATAAGGAACCGGTAAGGGTAAAACAGTATGAGCAAAGAAATCAGGAACCAGAGATTCAAAGAGTTTAAAGGGAAACACAGTCTCATGAAAAACAACATTCCTAGAAATGGAGATGGAGTGTGTTTCTAAATCCATGACTTTGTAACCTTTAAAACCAACAGGATAGCCTAAGAAGACACAAGGACGAGCACGTGGTGAAAATTTGTTCCTATCCTTCAGTAGAGTACTCACATAACAAAGAGAACCAAAAGAACGCAAGAATGAGTACTTAGGGACCTTGTTTAGCATGACTTCATAAGGACATTTATTTCCTAACAAAGGAGATGGAATCCTATTGATAAGAAAAGCAGCAGTAAGCACACAATCAGGCCAGTAAACAAGTGGAACATTGGATTGAAAAAGCAAAGCACGAGCCACATTCAGAAGATGTTGATGTTTACGCTCAACTACAGAATTTTGTTCAGGCGTATAAGCACAAGAAAAATAATGCATGAAACCATATTCTTTAGCCAAAGATGAAAACTTAAGTTCAGGAGCATTATCACTTCTAATGGCTTTAACAACCGTATGATATTGAGTTTGAACAGACTTAAGAAAAGTAGAGAAAATGTCAATAACCTCATGTTTGTTTTTAAGCATATGAACCCAAGTAACACGAGTACAATCATCCACAATAGTAAGAAAATAACGAAAACCTTCTATTGATTCTGTGGAAAAGGGTCCCCATACATCCAAATGTAGTAAATCAAACGCATGAGAGGACATGTTATTCTCAAAAGGAAAAGACAATCTTTTTTGTTTAGCTAATGGACAAACCTGACAATGAGAATCCAAATTAGCTAAGGAACGAGGCAGACTAAGTGATTCAGATAAGACTTGTAACTTGACAACAGACGGATGTCCAAGGCGAGCATGCCAAAGAGAGCCATCCACTGACAAGGATCCACAAAAGGACTCCAAACGAGATGAAACAAGCGAATGCAGATCAAGAATGTACAGATTGCGATGTAAATCACCCTTCCCAATCATCAAGTCCCGAGAACATGCCTGAAGAAAACAAGTATCAGGGAAAAAATGAGCAGAACAATCATTATCACGCAACAATGCACTTACACTAATCAAATTAAAGTGAAAAGTTGGAACATGAAGAACATTTCGCAAGACCAATGAATCAGACAAAAAAATGGTACCAGTATGATGAATTGGTAACTGAGTACCATTAGGTAAAGAAACTATTATGTCTGATGCACTAAAGGTTTCCTGGAACATACGAAGATCAGAACAGACATGACTTGTAGCCCCACTATCAATTATCCAAGAATCAGGACTGATGGAAGAGGATAAAGTGGAGAGACACTGATGATTAAAAGTGAAAGTGTGATTGTCAAAACGAAGGTTCGAGGAAAGAGAGACAGAATTACCAGAAGATGAAGTACTAGCCATGACCCCCTTCTCTGAAATAGTAGCCCTGGAACAAGCAGCCACTGTCTCAGAGGACTTGATATGAGTACTCAATTGCTGAAGAAGAGATTGCAGTTGATGTGGTGTAAACTGAGCAATCTGCAAATCTGGAGCAGAAACCACAGTAGAACTCCCGGCACTATCCGAAACAGCATTAGCCACAGATTGTCGACTACCAGAAGCTGTACCAGAAAGAGACTGGCCACCAGAAGTACCCATAGATGGTTTGACATAAGAACCACGAGAATTACCAGTAGGAGGTTTATATCCTGGAGGATAACCATGTAAACGATAACACTTCTGAATCACATGTCCTAGTTGCCCACAATGAGTACAAACAGGACGATTACCACGAGGCTTGTAAGTATTATAAGCAGCAGCATACTCTACTGGTTCAGCAGACGTCTGGAAAACAACACTCTCTGCTTTAACCACTGGACGAACCAAGCGTTGTCTCTCATCTTGTGCAACCATATTATAAACTTCTTCAATGCCTGGAATTGGTTTGAGCATCAAGATGTGACGACGTGTTGATTCATATACCTCATTAAGCCCCATAAGAAACTTCGTAACACGACCACGTTGCTGCAACTTCTCCCATAGCAAAGCTGCATTACACTCACACCGACCACAAGTGCACACAGGTATCTCAATGTAATTCTTATACTCTTCCCACAACGTGATCAACTCCGTATAATAAGCACTCACATCCTTAGAACCTTGTTGAATACTACTAAGACGCTGTTCAATTTCATAAACCCTAGGCGCATCATCCTGCTTGTATCTAGACATCAGATTATTCCAGATACTCTCAGCCGTAGACATATACAACAAGCTCTGGCCTATCTGTTTAGAAACTGAGTTCATCAACCAGGTCGCAACAAGATCGTTGCATCGAGACCAAGAACCTGAATTACGATCAGTATCTGGTGGTTTACGAATCGTACCGTCGACGAATCCAAGTTTATTACGGACATTGAGCGCCATCCGAACAGATCTCCTCCAAGAATGAAATTCAGCACCGGATGAAAGACGATCGGTAACCAATTGCAAACCAGCATGATCATTACTATGAAGATAATAGGGATTATCATAGTGATCCAACGGAGACGACGGAGCAGGAACAGATTGTGAAGCCATCGATTGAAATCAAGAGAACGAAATGAACAACGAGAAAGATGCAATCGCACAGAGACACCAGATTGCGCTAACAGAATCAACGAAATTAGCGACAATCAGGTCGAAGAAAGAAACGAAAGAAGAACGCAGAAGAAAGAGCTGACAGCGAAACAATGGAGAAAAAGAATCGTTGCAATCAGCTGAAAAAGAGTGAGCTCAGAGATCGAGACACTCATGACGAAGAAGATGATGAAGAATCGGTTTGCTCTGATACCATAACAAGAAAGAGAGTGAAGAAAAGTGACGATGAAGAAGAGTGTTTGTTATGAAAAATGTATCACATTTT